>PVIH01007884.1:0-96348 GCA_004025045.1 Sigmodon hispidus
GTATTTGTAAGATCGCCACTCTCTTCTGGAGTTACCATGTTGCCCTTTGTATTATTATGTAATTTCTTGCACTGACGTTTGCCCATGGCTTCAGTGGTTCACGATTAGGTGGGTCCTGGTCAGTTGTGGCACTTGGGTTTGTGTGTCTCCTGTCACCTCTCTGGTCAGGGTTTGATTCTGTCTTTCAGAGACCCCTGCAATTGTTGGTTCGCTCAGTTCGGGGTGGTCGTAGTGGGGAGCCTTGCAGATTCCCTCAGCAGCAGGGGATGTGGGTGTGGCCAGGTGCAGAGTTCAGCTGCCCCTGCTCTAGAGTGGCTGGGATGCTGCAGAGAGCACCGGTCCCGGTGGCGGAACCGGAAGCAATGGGAGCTCAACTCTCCCTCCCAGGCCAGGATACAGGCGCTGAGGCCTGCTGAACCCTCCTCACCTCTGGTCAGGGTTCGAATCCGCCCCTCAGAGACCCCTGCAGTTGGTTTGCTCAGTTCACTCACTCAGTCGGGGTCGTAGTGGGGAGCCTTGCAGATTCCCTCAGCAGCAGGAGCTGTGTGTGTGGCCAGGTGCAGAGTCAGCTGCCCCTGCTCTCGAGTGCGCTGGGACGCAGCAGAGAGCACCGGTCCCGGTGGCGGAACCGGAAGCCACAATAAATAATCTTAATCTATGACTCTAGACATGTATTCATCAGTAAAGATAAGTGGTATAGCTTTATGTACGGTAAATTTATTTTAAAAATCTACAAGACACAGATGATCTCTTTTATTTTTGAAAGGCACATTGTATATGATAAAATATAAAAATCATTTATAAAATAAAAATATAAATTAAATTCACCAGAAAAACTCATCTTTAATGACAAAATAAAATCACACATTCACCACTGAAAGTAATATTTGTGGATCTGTATGTAGTGTCTTTGATTCTGGTGCCAGAGATTGAAACCGGGCCTTCTTTTATGGTAGATGCATACCAACATACACCCTGGATCCAGATTTATTAAAATTTTTCATCAATGGGCAATAAAGCCACAATGGCCATAGAAGAGAGATAAATTTTTAATATGTAAATGACTAATAAGCATTTCAAAAGACTCTAATCTGGAAAGAGGAAATTAAAAAGTCTGTGGAGTTCATATAAATAAATCAAAATGATTGATAATATCAAGTCAAATTGTTGAAAAGTGCAGAGAACCAAGAAGATCTCATATATACATATCTGGTAAAAGCATAAAGTGGCATGGTCTCTGAAGGACATTGACATTTTTGTGAAAAGAATGAGTTATGCAAATCTATTAGCAGGTTTGAACACCTAGATGTTTGGTTCAAAGAAATGCAAGATGCTAAAATGCCATGTAAAATGTCTAAGCATTGTGTAGGAATAGCTCAAACATTTGAAAAGTCCCCATGGATCTATCATTCTAATAAACTAAATATTATAGATATATTTATTATATTCATATAATGAATTAATGCTCATTAACTAAAGTGCTTTATAAGATGTATTTATACATCTCTATGACTCTTCATATTTGTAGTATATATACATATATACATAAATAAGTTAACAATATAACAACCAAGCATTTGGAGAAATTAAATTTTTTAATTAAAAAATTAAAATAAAGCATTTGAAAAAGATTATTATTATATATTTAAATCATAATACATTAATCAGACCTTGTGCAATAATAAAAATGTATTAAATTAATGAGAACCTGCCATATCTAAAGATGAAAGAGAAGTTTCATGTCATTTATATAATAAAATTGATAGTTATTTCTATATACAGTACCATATCACTATAAAGTAATGCCTTTTTCTTTCAAAGGATTGAATCTTCTCAGATCACAGAAAAAATATATATATATAAGCTGCTGAACTTTTGAAAAACATCGACCTTAAATTGATGATGAACTGTAAACATCTGGGCAGGTGGTTCGGACCCAGAATTCAGGTCAAGACCAGTCTGAGATATAAATGGAGCTCCTGTTTCAGAAAACAAAAAGAAAGATGTTGATAGAAAGAACAAGGCAGCTGTGTAGGCAGGTGAGCAGGAAGAGAGTCAGGAAGGAAAAGGAGGGGAAGGAGAGGAGAAAGCAGAGAAGGGAACAGGAACAATTTACTAAAATGTATGAAGTAGTAGGCTAAACTCTAGCAACTTACAACCTGGGTTTTGATGACTGATGACTGATGAACCCAGGTTACAAGTCTTCTTCACTTGCCTTGTTGAAAATAGTGCGTCACTGTTGGGGTGGGTTTCTTTTGCTCTTTTGCTCCAGTTTTGTTCAGTCTGACAGGCCATTTCCTGTTGCCTGCAAGATGTAGGACTCTTCACTTACTACTCCATCACTACGTCTGCTACCATCACTACTTCTGCTACTATGCCACCATGTTCCTGGTCATGATGATAATGGACTGATCCTCTGAAACTGTAAGCAAGCCACCCTAATTAAATGTCTCCTTATAAGAATTTCTGTGCTCATGGTGTCTGTTCATAACAATAGACTCCCCCAAACAGTATTTAAATAAAAATAGCCACAACAATTACATCTCTACATAACACACTACATTTATAGGTTTATTAATTATCCAGTTACCTACATTTACAAATTGATTAACATATTAATAAATTTTATTTTCCACAGCTCTTCCTGGTACAGCTTTTTAAATAAAGCCATCCCCCAAGGACACAGCTATACCACTTCTGGGTATATAGCCTAATGATGCACAGTCATACTCCAAAGGCATTAGCTCAACTATGTTCATAGCAGTCTTATTCGTAATAGCAAGAACCTGGAAACAACCTAGATGTCCCTCAACTGAAGAATGGATTAATAAACTATGGTACATCTACACAATGGAGTACTACTCAGCAGTAAGAAAAAATGATATCCTAAAATTTGCAGGCAAATGGGACTTAGAGAATATTCTCCTGAGCGAGGTATCACAAACTCAGAAAGATAAGCAGGGGATGTACTCACTCATGCCCAAGCAAACCACAACCACTGAACAGCTTGGGATCAGAAACACCCTGGACTGACTCTTCGGATCCCACTCCACTTAAAGGAACACCTGACTCACTCTTGAGAGAGGGGGGACAAAACTGGATCTGCCAGGAGTGGAGACTGAACTAAGCAATATTAGGTCAGTGGGACCATGGGACTGTCTGTTGCCTGCCCAGGGAGGGCATGGGGAGTTGTGGAGAAGAAAAAAAATGACCTGATGTGGCGACAGGGGGAAGAGACCTTAAATAATGATATACAGGGATAGAAAGCGTGACTTCTTTGTTCATAATAATAATAATAATAGAAAGTTTACAGAAAAAAGGAACCATTTTATTTCTAGACTTAGGACTCATAGGACAGAGGGATGGAAGCAGATTCAGTTAGGACAATGTCTCCTGATTGCATGGGTAATCTTAATATGCATGCTAGTTGTTGAAATGTTTGTTAATAAATTAAAAGATCAAATAGCAAAAGAATAAATAATTAAAGCCATCATATTGACTTCTAAAATTACAGAATAATTTGCTTAAATTTATTTATATAAAACATATAATATGGCTTTTATCTAATACAATTTTAATAATAATTTAAAAATTAGTATTTATAGTTTAAATCATTTCCTTCATTAAATGGCAATGTGTATGTTTTCTATTGCCTATGTTATAATGGCTTTTCCCACCTTAATGTTATTTTACATAGCATAGCAGTAAGTAATCTCTGGACATAAAGTATAGTAGCCTAGTCAATTTTTTTAAGCCATCCTTCTCAATATATCCTTCAAAATATTACTGTCCTGGGACTCAAAAATGAGTGATAATGGAATGGGAGGTCTTCTCTAACTACTATACACTTAAAAAAAAAAAAAACAATTATCTAGGGCTTGAAGTCTGGCAGCATGGATAAGCAATACAAACACCAGAAAACAAACCATGGGGAAAGAAATTGGAATTGAATCTTTACACATTCAGTAAGTGAGTAATACAAAGTCAGAGAGGCTGAAAAAAATTCATCATGCTTTCTGAGTCCCATAAGCCATCTCGGATAAAGATTCTTCTTGAAATTTTACCACCATATTTCTGCCTGTTGAGATGAAGATGTTATGCATAAAATTCTTCAAGACTAACCATAAAGAAATAGCTGGAGTGAAAATCAAAAGCTTCCAATGCTTTCTGAGCTTAGGCTTGGTTTGAATCTTGCCTTTTAAAGTTTGCTTCCTTCTGAATAACACAATTTCAACATAGAACATGAGCTAAGACACATAATAAGTCCATTTGCTTGTGTAACTGTATGTGGTTCTGGTATGGACATGCAAGTTCCTGTTCTACTCATGTTGCACTAAGACTACTTTGAAATTAAGCATTCTCTAATGCAAACATACTACATTGTAAACTTCAGCATTGCAAGAGTCATGAACGTGACTGGTGACTGATGAACCCAGGTTACAAGTCTTCTTCAGTTTAAATTTTGACAATTCCCTAAAATGGAACTATACTAAATTTGAAGTAGGAGGAATTTTAAAATGGTAAAAAATAGGAGTGCTAACTGTCAAATTTTGTTAAAAAATAATAAAATACAAAAAGCTGGTTTTAACTAAGGAGAATTATGGAATTAGTCAATTAAAGAGCAACTCTAAAGATTCCAATAAAAAGAATAAGAACTCTACTGGTTCTGATCTAGCCTGAACACTACACTGACAATTTGTGATAGATCTGATTTTTGTTTGTTTGTTTGTTTGCTTCCTGGATTTTCTCATATTTTTTTTCTTTGGTTTGATTTGATTTTTACTGGTTTCTCTGTTTCAACATTAGTCTCCTGGAGGCTAGTTTGGCCTCATACTATGTAAGTTACATAGACCTTGAACTTAACAACAGTTCTACTGCCTCAGGCTCCCGAAAGATGAAATTGCACACATTACCTCTACATCTGGGTAAGAATTCTCTTTAGAAAACTTCTTTCTTAGGCTCAAAATATGGGAAACTTCCTGAGTGACCCAGACCTCCTGGATTGTTCTGAGATGGCATTCCCATCGAGGACACCATGACAATCCCACTACTACACAATATGCCAACTTCATGTACAACTTCAGCTTGAATGTACAGAACACTGTGACTCAAACCCCAGAATGACCTAACCTCCTTTAAATTTGCTCTAAGAAAAACGAAATTAGGGTTGTACTAGATAAAGTGCATTTACTGACTGTGATTCAGAATCCAATTGAATAAACCAGTCTTGGCTTCCCATGCCATTCCTTAATTTAATTTCCCCAAGAAAAGTAGTGATAATCATGTCAGTGGGCACATGGTGATTTCCTGAGAGCTCATGTAGGCCATGCCATTGATCAGGGGTAGCTCTGCCCACCTTAGTAAAGAGTAACTCTGGCAATTCCACCAGTTTCTAGGACAGCTGATTTCTCTTGTCAGGCTTTGGAGTAAGAGCTTATGATAGGCACACTCTCAATTTTCTTCTGACCTTCAGTCTCTTTTGTTACCCTTGGAAAACCCTTGAAAAGCCTGTTTTATTTTTCTTTAAATAAAAATTTCAAAAGCTAAAATAAATTATCCTTTTTTTCTACTGAATAAAAAGGTATGTTACCATTTTATCAATCTTACCTTCCTAGTCATGTTTTCTGGGGTATTCCTTGGCATTGGAGGGACTGAAGAATTATAATGAAAACTGCACAAAATGTCCATCTTTGCAGATGTAAATAGTTCCATTAAGGGTAACTGCTGAATGAGAGAAACTTCTTTGGAGTTTTAACCTCCATGATTAATGAGTTTTAAAAATTAAAACATAAATGTTTAACAAGCAATTTAGAAGATGCTGGAGGTATATATCAAGTTCTCCAGAGTCATATGATTGCTCTGAATGAAGGCATGAAATAATTCACATTTCTGTATAACATGCTTCCATTTATTGTTCAAACATTTTAGAAAAATGCTTATAAATTTATTTTATAGTAATGAAATATATAAGGTGTGTATAACATATGAATTGAAGCCATCTTCCAGAAATATCTATCATATACTGCTTATGTAACAAGCCAGGATAAATAATTGCTATTTATATCTGAGATACCAAAATCCGGGATCACTTTTTTCACCTGTAAGGAAACATAAAGTATTGCGAATGTCATTTGTCTCACAAGCTTTGCTTCAATGATACCACTTCGGTTTCATGGATTTTGAGGAGCTTAATGTGTCTGCATTCTTTATAGCCTTACTTTATAAGAAAATGTTATTCTTATTAGATATACACTTTGCCCATAACAGTATTGCTGTTTGGAGATTCTACTATTACTATATACTTAAGATGTTACCAAATGCTTTAATATGTTTACTTATGTCATAAAATCACAATAAAAACACATGTTGCCATAATAGTATTATGGAAAGACATCCTTTTTGCCAGGCAGCATGAATAATTTCTAAATGCCATTATGTGATTAAGCAGTGAGGCACAACAGGTTCTATTGCCTTGTGAAGTTCTGTAATAGGTGTTGAAATTGCCTCTCAACATCACACCCGGGAGTATCTCTTTGAGATTTTTTTACATGATAATTTCACAGGGTTGTAAAAGAAGAATAAATGAAGTCATTAAAAAACATTTTTCTTAGGTAAATGTAGATGCTTTCTATCACCCAATGTGCAGTCATTGAAGTCTGATGCATTTCAAGGAAAATATTTCTTATAGAATATTTTACCTTTTTTTAAAACTGGAAAGTCAAAATTGGTTAAATTTGACTTATTTAAATTTAGTTTCTATCTTGAAAAATAATGATAGCAATTACCTTCTTCTCAATTTCCAAGGTGACAGTTTATCAATCATAGCAGTGAGTGCCTGAGTTTCTTCATAATGTATTTGATGATGACATTTCCATTTCCCCCACCTTCAGATTGCCTCCTATACTGTGAGGAATCTGGCAAGCTCTCATAGGTAGAAGTGAGACTTCCCTTACCCCAGCAAATTATAGTGAAATTTTGCCAAACACAGCAACTACCACAGGGCAAGCCCGGCTAAGGGTGTATGAATATGTTATGCCCAAAGTCGCGACCCTGGAGAGACCACTAGAGACAAGGAGGTAGCGGAATGCAAAAGCAAGGTTTATTGAGTAGAGTCAAGCTAGTTCGTGAACCAGTCCAGATGTCCTTTACACCAGAATCATGCAGGAGGGTTGATTAGGGACGCAGCGGGGGCTCCTTTTATAGCTCAAGGCTGTGAATTGGGTGCAGGTGAGGATAATGGTATGAGTCATTAGCTAATTGGCTTGTGCTAGGGGCTTTCTAGACTAGGGTGGGAGTGCCTGGTAACAACGGGTCAGGCTTTTGATTGGTTAGTACCAAGGCGAAAACCATTTTTATTATTATTATTTCTTCCTGACATGTTTGGGCTAGTTTTGTGCAGGGTCTCCTTACTCATCCTTGGAGTATGTATGGTCAAGCTGTCCTGGTTCTGTGCCCTGGAATGTCTCCTATAGAGGAGTGAAGCCCACCATCAACCCTGGAACGTGCAGCTGGCCCAGGAATGATGGTGGTGTATTTTGACTAGAGCATTTGGTAGTCAGACAGCAGGGCCAGGGTGCTATCTATGGATTCTGCAGTTGGAACTTAGGTCATGCTGTCCCTCTCTAAACAGCAGTTTCTAGCTATGGTCTCTGGGAACTGGGTGAGTGATCTTTCTCAGAGCTCTGTCTACTTTAGTTTAGCATAGTTCTCTAAAATGGAAGATTCCTTTTAGTCCTGGACCCCAACTGGATCATCCAGGTGTCCAGTTCATTCTCTCCTAGAACTGGGCAAGGCCCTGCCAGGAATGTGGAACTGAACTCTATTTTATCTCTATGGCTACTAGAATACAAAATGGCATTTCTTGAGCTAAGTTTACTCTCTTCAAACAGAAGCCAGCCCCCATGCCTCAAATAGCAGAAAAGAACAAGAACTCAGGATTTTAATTTCTGTTTTTAACATAGTGTGATTAATAATGTCATTACTGCATACTAATGAAATTGCAGAAACCTATGTCAACTCTCATTGATATTTTCTAAATCACCCTGAATTCAGAACAAAATAAGCTGTGGACCTCTCAAGTCAGCAAAATTTCAGTACCAATATTGTCATCTATTCCCAGAGAATCTGACCTTGGAATAAGTGTATTCTAAATCAAATACATTGCTGGTAATATTGAAGGGCTATCAGAAACATAAAGAGACATTTAACATAGTAGGTAACCCACTCTGTAAGTTGTGTGTCCTCTTCTACCCCATGGGTTATGATGGCTGGTGGAAGTTTGGCATCTTGATCAAAAGCTGAGAAACAATTTATACTGCTCTCAGAATTATCCCTAACTAAGGGGAAAAGACTGGAAAATAACACTGTAATGCAGAGTCATTAAGTAGTGCTGCTGATATAGGATAGTGGGTGCCAATATGCCTCCAGTCTGGAAAGCACAGACACACGGTGCCCCCTATATTTCCAGAACATAGCTTTGAAATACACGTACAAAGCTTCTTGAGTGTTTAGATGGAACAAGACTGAATGTAAACAAGTCCTGCCTGCATTTTCTGTGTACAACAAATTTGTAGTGTTCCTCATATTATTTTCCATTACTCATTTTAATTATTTTGATAATTTTTTTCAACTGAAATACTGAAAGATTGTCATCCATAGTGACAGCATAGACCTTGGGAGCATAAATATACTGTCAATGGTTTACTTCTTTCTAGGTTGAGTATCAGCTTTGTATTGTCCAATTGGTCCTTCCAGGATCTTAAACTATATGACATGAATCCTTAATTTAACCATATGTAGCTTTCTCTCTTGAAGTTTAATCTACCAACCAATATTTTTGTAGCTGTATTGCTAAGTGATAATATTTTAATAAAAAAATCTCAACATCTTCATGCTAAGTAGTTCATTATATTTTGCATATGAATTATCTCAATTTTCACAACATCCACAAAAGTCAGATACTCTTTTGTTAGAATTTAACAAGTGAGAAACAAAGATTGAGTACCTTAATTAGCTTGTTTAAAAATCATCTAATGTGTGGTGGGGTGTGGACTTGAAATAGGGATTCAGTTTTTAATCCCCCTGTACCCTTCAGTTAGTTCATTTGGAAATAGAAAGGCAATAATTTACATTAAGTGCACATATTTCATGAATCTCACTCATGCAACTGTGGAGCTGTTTTTTTAAGAATGGATTTGTAGTTAGGCCATCAAATAAAGAGGCTGTAACTGCTGAGCCAGTGTCCTCAAGAAATTTCCATTCAGAGACACTTCTACAAGAGTCATAAAGGGACTCAAGTGGTTTATTCAGGCCCACCCAGGTTGTGTTCTATGGTGTATCCGATTAAAAATCAACTGTCAATAGATATTAGTGCATTCTACAAAACACTTCACAGTAGCAGCTAAGTTAATGGAAACTGAGTAATTTTAGAGATCAAAGCTCACCCAATCCGACATTAAAAAAAAAAAAAAAAAAAAAAAAAAAAAAAAAAAAAAAAAAAAAAAAAAAAAAAAAAAAAAAAAAAAAAAAAAAAAAAAAAAAAAAAAAAAAAACATATTGAGCATGGTCCTGGAGATTAAAATGAGTGACTTCCCCTAAATTATCCACATCTAAAATTCAAGATCCAATTGTGTTACAAACATAGATGCTGTCATTGCTGCCTTCTCTATAATCTCAGGCCTAGAGTCTCTTACCAGAAAAAATACCAAACATTTTGTTAATTTCTTTTACACTTCTTCATATAGCTTAAAGTAATTTTTATATTTAAAGTTTCACCTATAGAATAACATATATATTTTTAATGTTTGTTTAATTAATGCACATTATTTTTACTCATTTAATTTTTCTAATGAAATTACTATGTTTGTAATGCATTTTTAGAATATCTGGTTTGGCAAAATGTCTCAGTGGGTAAAGCTCTGGCCAGCAAGCACTGTGAGCTGAGTTCCAGCCTATTTGGCAGAAGGAAAGTGCACTCCGGCTGATCTATAACCTCCACATGTGTGCTAAGTTGGTCTTTTCTCTGCCATACTTCTCTCATATACACACAAATAAACATAAAAATTGTTTAAAAGAATAAAAGTATCTGCCTATGTTAAATATCATGTATATATATATCCTTGTGATATTTATATCATAAATATCATATGTGTATGTCATGTATTGCTCTGTTGACTAACTAGGACAAATAGATCTTTAAATAAAAAATGGAATGCAGAAAATGCAATTAATTTTCTGACTTACAATTTACATTTTCAATAGACTATATTAAAACAAATTAACATGTCTTTATACAGCATGAGACTTTCTTAGTTATCTCTTGAGCTCTGTATTTTTTCCAGCATAATATTTTTATTTATTATTTGGTTATTTCACATCATGCACTCCACCAAACTCAGTTATCAGTTCTCTCAGTTCTATTTTATGTACAGAAATGAAAGACAATATATCACATATTGAATGAATATTAATTCAGTATTTTAAAGTCTTTTGTTAAATTATTAATATTTATTGATATTTGTTAGAAAATTTTCTTTTATACATCACATCCCAAACACAGTTTCCCTCCTGTTTTCCCTCACATTCCCTCACCACTTCTTCACTTCACCAGATTTGCTTCCTCTCTGGTTTCCTTCAGAAAAAAGCAGGCTTCCCAGGGACAACTGAACATGGCATAGAAAGTTACAAAGACTAGCCACACATTCTCATATCATGGCCAGATGAGGCAATGCGGTAGTAGGAAAATGGTTTAGTAAGAAAAGAGTCAAAAATACCCCTATTCTTACTGTTAAGAATCCCACAAGAATATATACACAACTATAACATATACACAAAGGACCTAGATCAGATGGGTGCAGGCTCCATGATTGCTGCTTCAGTTTCTGTGAGCTCCTCAGCGCCCTGCTTAGTTGGTTCGGTGAGTCATGTTCTCTTGGTGTCCTTGACCCCAAGGACCCTTACAGTCCTGTGTGGTTGCCAGAGTTCTGCCTATGTTTGGCTGTGGGTCTCTGCATCTGCTATTGGTTTCTGGGTGACAATTGGGCTAAGCATCACACTCTATTAGTATATCAGAATACCATTAAGAATCATTTAATTGACATGTTTAGGTTGATTTTGTTTTGTTTTGTTTTATTTGCCAGTCTTGTTTGGATCTCTCCTAGGTTTCTTAATTATCCAGCCTCCTATTCTGGATATCCAGGCAGTACTAGGAATGGGCTCCCTCTAGTGACATGGGCCAGTCATTGGTTGGCCCAGTTGGTTAGACCAGTCGTTGGTTGGCCACTCCCTCAAATTCTGTGCCACCATTACCCTAGCACATCTTACAGGCAGGAAAATTGCAGTTCAAAGTTTATGTGGCTGGGTTGGTGTCCCAGTCCCAACACTGAAAGCATTGCCTGATTATAAAATATGGTCAATTCAGCATCCTGCTCTTCATTTACTAGAAATCTTTGCTAAGGTCACCTTCAAAAATTCCAGGCAGTTTCCACTGCACTAAATTTCCACATGGCCCCCCGAAATGACCCCCAATTCCAGTCATCTCTCCCAGTATTCTCTTCCCCCACCACAATCCTCTGCCTGTTCCTGCTCAATCCCTCTGGTTTCCTTCCCTAGCATTCAGCCCAGTTCACCAGTAAAATCTATTCTGTTTCCCCTTCCCAAAAAGACCCATGATGCCCTTTGAGACCTTCTCGTTACTTAGCCACTCTGGGTCTGTTGACTGAAGTATGATTATACTTTATTTAAATCTAATAGCCACTTCTACCTTAGTACATATCATGTTTGTCTTTTTGGGTTTGGGTCGCCTCACTTGGCATGAGTTTTTTAAAGGTTCATTGATAGAGAACTGGTGTTCAGACATTACATGTATAAAATCTTCTATGATATTTGTTCAAAGAGGTGTCAAGTTCATTTTTATATTATCCAAGGTATCTTCTAACTTATTCATAAAATGAAAGTGCTGGAAATGAGTGTTTATGTCCTTTGGCCAAAATAAAAATATGTTTGGCAAACATATTTTTAAAAAATAATTAAAAAGTTGAAAGTGTATATGGTATAATATAGATCTACTCGTGTGTGTCTGTGTGTGTGTGCGTGCACGCGCGCTCACAGACAGAAACATACACACAATTTCAGAACATTTTAACAGCAAGGCAGTTGAAGCTTATTTATAGTAAAAGACCAATCAATGTAAGAATAAGGTCAGGCAAACCATTGTTTCACGTGTAACAAATGGCCGGGGGATTTCAATTAATAGATGTAATACCATCAAGCGGTTCCTACCATAAACTGTGAAATTTTAATATGATGTATCTTACTCTGCTTCTTGGAGCTATAAATAGAAAAACAGGTGAGCCTGTGACAAGAAGAACCATGGGGCTGGTTCTCTGCAACAACTTGTTTCCAAACTGACATACTGAATGAAGAAAAACAGAAGCCCCCAAAGAGAAAACAGACATTTGATCTCTTTTAACATAAAACTGTCATTTACTATTTGAAGCTGAGAAATAAAAATGGTGGTGGCTGAACTGAAACTCAACTCAAAAGAAAATCTCCCTGTCTCATATTTCTAGAAAAGAATAAAAATGAGTAGAAAGTAATTGTTAAAAGAAGTTGCTTTAAAAAGTAATTGGCTATAAAACAAACTTACAAATCTTAGTAATTTTTAAAAAACCATGAAACATGTAGCAGCAAATCCAAGTCAAATTTATATATTAATTAAGGAAATATTACTTAAAGATTCAAAGGTCACCTGAGGTACACATATATATAATGCATATTTTATATATTGTATATTATATATAAAGATACAATGTATATTATGAAATGTATATTATATACATATATAATGTATATTACATACATTATATAATATATATTATATGTGTCATTGTTATCTTAAAGGAGAGATCTGATAAAAATCAGTATCTGTTAAATGGGAATTCGTTAGGTTTGCTTGCAGTTTACTGTGTGAGTAGTTCCACAATGGACACTTCCGAGGATGGAATTCTCACAACTACAGGATTTGCTTCAGAAGAGGTCCAGGTCATTGTCTATTTGGAAACCTGAAGAAGCTGGATCTAAGCTAGTTGCAGAAATGGACAACAACAAGGATGTGCATGCTGGGAAGGGTGGAGACAAGCCAGAACAAAGGAAAGTTTTTCTTCCATAACTTTTTAAATTATTCTAGTTTTAATTTTAAAAATATTTTTAAAGTGTAATTACGTCATTATTCCACTCTTTTCCCTCCTTGAAAGCTCTTCAAGGTACCACCCCTGTCGCCTCCTCTCTCAGATTTAGGGCCTCTATTTCCTTAACATATCCTTTGATCTGTATCTATCTGCTTCATATAATGTGATTAAAAAAAATAATCTCTCACCAAAATGTTCAGAAATTTGTGCTTTAGTTGATTTTAGATCCAGTCAAGTTGACAACCAAGATTAGCAATCATAAGGCACAGTCACTTGTTTCAAATATTTGTTTTATTTGCCTCTCTTTTAACAATATTTTCAAGAGGAGATTCTTAGATTTTATTTTCCCATCATTATGAAATTTCCATAACAGTATCACTTTTGTATTATCCTTGGGACACAGAATTATTACTATCTGCCATATTCTCCACTACCTGTACCTTATTACTCTGTGGCCCAACATTTAATTATATTCTGAGGTAAGGTGGTGTTATGGGTAGTTTTTATTTCCTGCAGAGCTCATATTTGTTTTTTCTTTTCCACTTTTTATTTATTTAAAAGGTTTTCTTTTTTCATGTATACCACCGCTTACCCTTGCTTCCCTCCACTCAGTACCTCCCAGTCCTCCCTCAGCCTTCTCCCATCCCCCAGTAGTCAGTACAGTCTATTGTATCCATTTGAGGCAGGTCCGAGTTTCTCATCCCTGTATTATGGCTGGATTAGGTATTCCTCTGTAGGGATTGGTCTCCAAGATGCCAGTTGACACACAGGAAGATAGTCTGATCCTACTGCAAGAGACTCCACAAACTGCCCATGCCATTTGAGAGCCATCTACCTTTGGAAGGTTTATTTCATTTTCCTGAAGGTTCCTCGGTGGTTGTTTCTGTAGCTATTGGGACATCACTGAATCAGAAACAACCGCTGAGGGACCTACAGGAAAATGCTAATATTTTTTAAGACATTATTTTCTCAAGAACAAAATTATTGAGAATTGCCTGTGTTCTGCTGCTCTGATACTGTTTATTCAATTCGATATTTGAACAAGTTTGCAATTGTGCAACCGATGCTATTCCATTTATCTTCCTTAAAATGGAGAAAATTTGGAATGTCCCTGTAACTGTTTAAATTACAAGATCTAGAATGGGAGTCAAGGCTCATGCATGTGATCAGCAGCAATTGGAGCAAGGAAAGCAAATTACTCTAATATCCCAAAGATAAGTACAAAATCCATATTCCTGTAAACATGTGTTCTTTGCATATCTATCATATGTTATTCCTATAGTTCATTCCATTTTTTTTAACCCAGCCATTGGCAAACTATGTACTTTCAGGGGAATAAATAACAAGTTTACTGAGTCCCGTCTTAAAACGGTCATTGATTTCTGTCCCTTACTTCATATACTTGATCAGTTAACAGCTTCTCTTTTGCCTTGGTGGCCTGTGCTGTTAATTATAATGCTTGAGAAGCTAAGATAGAGATGAACAGAGACATTAAGGCCAATCTTAGTTACGTAGAAAGTTCTGGGTCAGGCTAACTCACATAGTGAATCCATGTATTAAAACACAGAAACAACAAAAATGAGTCCTGTTGAATCCACCAATGTAACTTGAACATTGCATCAAACCTGTTTTCCTCCATCCTCATAGCCATTACTATTTAATTCTCTGGAGCCTCTGCACTTAATTTCTGCATTCTATTTTTTTTTTCTTACCTCTTCCTCATAGCAGCTGCTGAGCTTAGTAATTTTGGACATCAACACAATCATAGCTACTTAGAATCATTCTTTGCCTTTCATTGTGAAGTTCTTTCTTTTTGCACTGTTAAATTATCTGGCCCTCAGGATGACTTTTAAAGCCCTTCTTAATCTGGCTTTGACACTACTCAGGTTCTCATTTCATAAACCTCTACCACCCTCAGGCATGTCCTATTCAGGTTCTCAGTTCATATATCTCCATCCTCAGTCATGGCCCACCTACATGTAACATGGGGCAAAAGAGTCATGACTTCACACATTCTATTTTCTTCACCTGTAAGACAATGAAATCATACAAGAAATGGCAAATGTATGAAATAAAATAGAAAGTGAATGATAAAAATGGAGGTAAATTATGTCTATAATTATCTTGGATAGGGTAGTGGGAGAATTTATTACTCTTCCAGTCTCCAAGATGGAGAGTATAGGATAATATGGCACCAGACATAGTGTAGACCAGTGTAGAGACTGAAAGATTTAGAAAAAGATCATTCATATCTTTGGAATAGGATATTTTGGCAAATATTACCTTTATTGTACAATATTTTAAAATGAAGAGCATAGATTAAAACTGTGAGAAAATTAAAACATGAAAAATACCTTTACATGTGAAAGTAGATTCAGACCTAGAAAGCAGAAATACAACTTTCAGAATTTCATTTTATCCTAACTATCAAATATTTCATAGTACCACCTAACATATCATAATATGCATATGTGTCTAAACTTCATTTTAAAGTGAAGGCTAAAAATTGAAGAAAAGATTCTTCCATTTCTAATGTCCTGAAGGCAAGCACAGAAGTGTCCAGGCTCTTCCTCTAAAGACCTCCAACTACCAGGCTCCATGGAACACTTTAACAGCCATAACCCCCCAGAAACAGCCCCTCCAGACTCAGCAGGCCAAGCTCCACCCTACAGAGTGAAATACCCAAGAGCAGGACTTGAAAATTCACCAATGGCCACCCTGAAATGTATTCACTCTCCAAACCTCATATACAACCCTATATTCTGCACAGTTATCTGCTGCTTCTAGCCTAAGCAGAGGCAGCCGCCCTCATGGGACTGTACTCTCCCATAAAATCTGTGTGCAGCTCATTGTATGGTGTGACTTTGGGGTATTCCTTGGCTACCAACTGCCAGGATACATTTTCTGCCATCCAATTGGAGAATGCAATGCTTCAGTGCTATGCCATACTATTTCTGGTAAGCTGTTAGAGTAAGGTTCCAGAAGGAGTCTATTGAACCATCATCACCCATTTTAGTGAAGCTAAGTTTTAGGTACTCAAGAATGCACAACAGTGACTACAAGATCAGACATTAATATCAACAGGTAATGTTAACACTGCTATGAGGAGATTACTAAGTGATTTCGGAAAAATGACATAAATATTGGAAATCATTAAAAGTATGTTTATAAAATCCAAGAGAAATCAGAAAAAAAGACAAATATCAATGTAATTAGACTATTACCTATAAAATAAATGAAGGGCATATTGGACTTTCACAATGGAAACAATGTATAGAACTGTGCTTCTAAGGTGTCATAGAAAACGACCTTGATATAAGCCACATGCAAGAATCTATGCCATCTCTTCTATATATAAAGATATTTTAATGTTTCAATAGGCAAAGGCTATTGACTTTTTGGTTAAACAAGGAAGAGAACATGAGATTCAAGAGTCAGAGAATAGTGGAATGAGGGTTGTCGGAATACAACAAAAGATTGGAGACACATGAGGAGATTCTGAGTATATGAGGAAACTCCAAGAAAATAAATAAGAGGCATGTGATCTCAGTTTCTTCAAAACCATAGAATTGTTCTTGGAAAGTCCATTCATGGCCCTTCTCGGCTTATAGGAGTAAATTAACTTCAGAGTATTCATTACAACTGGCTGTTGTTATTTGTTTGCTTATTTATTTTCTTGGGAAAAACATTTTTTCCCACATGCAGCTTGTACTTGTGACTGTACACTTTGCTTACTTCACTATTGTTGAATAAGGCTGGCTATTGCATTAAACTGAATCTGCCTCATTTACCAGCATCACTCTCCCGGGTTCTAGGGTCTTTAGAGATATAAAGAGTGGGTGTGATGCTTGGACAGAAGATATATTTCTTTAAAAGGAACAAAATATGATTTAATATACTAGATAGTGCACTAAACGTATTATTAGAATCAGGATGATGGATGAAAATTATATGTATATGTAATATATAGTACATATGTATTAATGACTTTTATATATATAATATATAACATATGTCTTACAATATTAATGTACTGTATATAATAATATATTAATGTAATATATTTATAATATAATATATGATGTATGTTATATATAAATAATATAATATATATTCACGTACACACACACACAGTTATACAGACGAATGTTGCTTCTTCTAGTTTTCCTTAAATTAGTTTATTCAAGGAATTTTAGAAATACCTAATTTACTCAACAGTGGTAGAAAAATAAAAATCACAGAGGTTGAAGAAGTGGATCAGAATAAACTTGCTTTCTCAAAGGACCAGAATTCTGTTCCCAGCACCCACATTGGGATGGTTATAACTACCTATAACTCAAATTTTAGGAGATTGTATGTCCTCTGTGGCATCTGTCATTGTGCACACACACACACACACACACACATACACGCACATCCACACACACCCCCACACACAAATAGAAAAAAAAAGTTCAACTGTGAATATCACCACTTTTGGTGATATATTCTTAAGATCTTTGCCAAACAAACTTTAAACTCATTAAGGATTTTAAGTTTTTCTCACTATGTATATAAAACATAGCATTACAAATCATGTGAATAAGATTTTAACAACACTGCATTAGTACTGTACTTATAATTAATAGGAATTCAAGAATAAGGTTCCTGCAAGTAAACAGAAAGCTTGCATTTTAAATCCCTTATTATCAACACCATGTCCTTTGTTAAGCATTATCCCCAGGTCAATAAGAGTGGGTGCCTATTAATTACTCCTGAAATTACTGCTTTATTCAGGAGAGATAGTATTTGGAATGTGGACACTTTGGTATTTATATGTTTCTATAGAGAGCAAGGTTTATATCCTGAGTCCTGAAAACAGTGATTATGAGAAATGGTCCAACATTTTTTGACAACTTTCATTGTTCCTTCTTAGTTACATGCAGACTTTTATTAAATTATTTTCCTTTCAGAATAACTCAAACATCGATGGCAGTTAGATTAGAAAATCACAGAGATTTATTACTTTCAATGGATCCTTTATTCCTTGTTAAATTTGGAAAGACTGCCTGTATGTCACCATTTTGTCATTTGTTTTCTGGGTAAATAACCATGCCAGAGACAAAGGCTTCTGAAGTCTCTGCCATTTTCATCTTTTGAAGAAAGACAATCAGAAGAGAGGCTTTTGGAATTAATGTGCTACTAAGTACTGTTATGATCAAGTGTGAATCCATTTGTCTTGATTTATGAGCCTGCTTATGATATTATTCCATAGACAATACAACCATCTCTGGAAACTGGCTGTAAAAACAAGACTGGATGCATCAGAGTATTGGCATGTAGAATACGTTCCACTATACATTCCAAAAAAAATGCTGTGGTAGGAAAAATTACTTCATTGCATTAATTGATGCTTATAAATTGCTTTTACGTATGAAAACTAAATTTAAGAAATTCTTGGTTTCTGTCATAGACATATGCAAACAGAAGCCACAATTTTTAGATTTAAAATGTAGGTGTATTGATAAATGCTATCAAATAATATTTCAACATGTGTACTTTGAAAAGATTACAGGAGAAGAAAATAACCATGTTTTACAATTAATACTGAGATCACTAAGCACTAAAAATCCACAGTGCTGTTTAAGGGCATGAAAAAAAAGTGAAAAAGGCTTCAGGAAGATTTTTCAGCACACTGGAAGTCAGAAAGCAAAATATAAAGTGCAAGCTGCACATTATGCAAATAAAGATGCAATTAGCAAACTAATAAAGAAAAAACAGAATTTCAAGTCATTGTGGTACAGAACTTTGAAGCTGTTCATGAAACCATAGAGAAAAAGAATGGCATAGTCACACCACACATTTGAGGATCCTTTTAGTGTTTTTGTAGGGACATTAATTCCTTTTAATGAAAGTTGTATTATCCAAATATATAATTCTAAAATTTTTGAGGAAAAGAGCTAATTAAATCAATGTTTTAATAATTTATGTTTCCTATTGGAGTGAAATGAAACAGATATCTTGATAGAGGGAGCCATTTTGGTGTTAGGAAGAAACCTAGTGCTAGGGAAATTCCCAGGAATCCACAAGGATGACCCCAGCTAAGACTCCAAGCAATAGTGGAAAGTGCCTAGACTGGCCTTTCACTGAAACCAAATTGATGAGAACCCTAGTTTTGGTCATAAAAACTTCACCTAGCATCCAGCATCTGATGAAAGCAGATGCGAAGATCCACAGGTAAGCACTGTGCAGCATTCCACGTCCATCAAAGAGAAGGAGGAGAGATTATAAGAGCAAAGAGGTCAAGGTCATGATAGGGAAACTCACAGAGACAGCTGACCTGCACAATTGGGAGCTCACCGACTCTGGATTAACAACTGGGGAACCTGCATCAGACCGTACTAGGCCCTCTAAATTTGGGTGAGAGTTGTATGGCTTGGACTGTTTGTGAGGCCTCTGGCAGTGGGACTAGGATTTATTCCTAATGCAAGAATTGTCTTTTTAGAGCCCTTTCCCTATAGAAAAATACTTTGCTAGGCCTTGATGAGGTGAAGGTGGGGGTGGTTGTGGTGGGATCTGCCTCAACTTGATATGCCAGACTTTGTTGACTCCCCATGAGATGCCTTATCCTCTTTGAGAAGTGGATGGGGTGGGTGAGTGGAAAGAGGGTGCTGGGGGTGAGCAGTGGGAGGACAGAAAGGAAAGGGAATTGTGATTGGTATGTAAAAAATGACCTTTTAAATATAGAAACAATTTAAAAATAATACTTATCAAAAGCAATTTTGAAAATACAGCTGTTATATGATTCTGGGGAGACGTGAAATGATATTTATTTACTCATAACAGATTAGAAAATATTAATGGAACAAAGTTGATATCACTGGGTGAGTAAGAAGTTTATTGGGACGACTTACAGAAATATTGGTAAGGAGTTACTTATAGGAATATGGATGACTCAAACACAGCTATATCACTAAAAGCCCACGCCAGCTTTTGACTCCCTCTTGTCTTTTCTCCTTAGCACATTTTACTTAACATTTAATGGTGAGGAAGGGAGAACTTTGTGCATCTGCAGTATTTCAGGAACTTCCTAGGCTTTTGAATTGTTTGTTTCCTGAGTCTTTGGTGGAAGCAGGGGAGTGAGACAGGCTTTCTCTGTTTTGTTCTGTATGCCCTAGAACTAGCTCTGGAGACCAACATAACCTCAAACTCAGAGATGTCTGTGCTGGAATTAAAGGGATGAACTGCCAGGCCCTACTTTATTTCCTGAGTCTTTAAGAGGCTCCTTTTTGAATATACTGAGTCTGAAGAAGCTTCTTTCCAAGAATGAATGTTTCAATTCAGAAGAAATTGATATGAAACAATATAATCTAGAGAATTTAATATTTAGCAAAACCTTCAGGCAATAAAGGTTTGATGATTAACTGAATATGGAGTATTACACACTTGATACACAATGGAAAGTCAACATAAGGAATTTCAGATTGTGAAATTGTAAAACTCTGAGAAATAAAGCTTCCCATTTCATTTGGATGATTTCATCAATGAGCACTAAAAAGAAGATAGTAATATTTTCAGAAATCCATTGTCTTCTCTCAAGACCTACAGAAGCTTTCAGCTTTATGAAAAGACAGCTTTGACTCTGCCCCATCATGTGCTATTTAAAATATGTTCATGAAAATGGAGAAATGTGATATATAATTTTTAATATTATTATCAATTAGAGATCATTGTTTCCAGAATATATGTGTAGTTTCAGCCAAAGTCACAATGTCATGAAAATATTGTTACCAATTTTATACAATTCAGATGTAAAAAGTCATTTCCAGAACTAACTTTCTTGGACTCTTGGATATATTCATTCTACTAAAATTCCCCAAGCTTTCCCAATGCTCAGTCTGACACAGGGACATGGTGTCACACAGTGACATGGTGTCTGTCACATGATGAGATGGCAGCTCCAAGACAATGCATTAACCTAGTACCTAGTTACATGTGTTACAGAGCCATGCCACAGACATAAAGGCCAACCTGCCAACAACTCCCTTTGCTTCTGATAAGTACCTCTGCTTGTCATTTCCATTCTACATCTTCTTATTTCTTAGATTAATTCTAAAGTCCATGTATAATTTTCTCTGTCCAATGAAAAGTAAGCAGGAAAAATTAGTCCTTGGAGTCATTTTAAAAGAACCAGCTTGTCTACTCTGCTACATTTCCTTTATTTCAGAAATGTCAGTGCTCCAGATTACTGGTCTCTTTCCTGCCAGTTTAGTTATAGAACAAAGACAACATAACATGGTTCAAGGCCTAAGCCAATCTATTATAGATATTCAGAAATAAGCTTTTGATGTTGCAAGCACTGAGATTTGAAGTTGGTACATTTAGCACATTGTTGTCAATCTCGGTTAATTCAAGAGAGTTACTCTGAACTGTGTTATTACAACCCCATTCATCTACTTCACAGTTTAATCTGTTTCACTGCAGTAAAATAAGAGGTAGGAAATTCCATTATTTCTTCATTATAAAATTTCTTGAAATAAAAAATTCTATTTACTACAGAATGCAAAATGTCTCTTTTTTTATATTCATGAATGATGTATATCCTGCAAATTTAATGGGGAAAATTAATCCTGTTCTTCTGAGAAAATCCACAGGTATATTAACTGAATAAAAGGTAGTATAATGAGAAAAGTTAAGATTTAAAGTCATGGCACTGGTGAGTTTCTCATTTTAATTACAAAGTACGAAAAAAAAGGAGTTATTACAAAAAACAGAAATAATTTAGTAAAGACAGTGATAACATACCAGATCTGAGGAGAAGGGTAAAGCTGAGGATAATCACATGAAGTACATCCTTTGTACAAATATTAAGACATTTTAGGACAGAGGAGGGAATGGGAGCTACTGCTGAAGATTTCACTCAACAATGTTGTGCATGGCCTCAAATGAAACTGTTAGCGTAATTTAAGGGGAAAAAAAAAAAAAAAAAAAAACTAGAGTCATAGAAGGAGAACAATGAACACCAACTACTTAGATCCGAAAAAAAAAAGAACCAAGCTGGAAACAGGATGAGAAGAGGGTTATCAGATGATACAAGAGGAGTTCAAGGATCATTGAATGTGCGTGAAAGTAGGAATTACAAGACAGAGGGTGGTTGGAAAGGGAAGGCAAAGATCGAGTTGGTCCACAGTGGATTGAGTTAAAGAACGAGAGAAATAGAAAACAGGACTCATAGACAAATGTGTGAGGGAAATGAAATGGTGGATGATAGAGGATCAAAGAGTAGAGAGCAGCTGTGAAATTAATAGAAATAAAATGTATTTCATAGAAAATGTAATGTCATTCTTTAATTCCCCCAAAAATAACTGTATTTACATGTGGTGACTAATATTGTTTGTCAGCTTAATTGTATCGGGAACCAGCTAAGAAACATATCTTTGAGAAGGTCTTCAGGACTATATCCTGGGAGGTTTGACTGAGGAGTGATGATCAGAGTGGGAGAAATTTCCATTTGTAGCCTATATGGAAGCTCTAAACAAAAATGTTAGCAGTTTACAAAGAACTCTTGCAGGTGAATTGCTGCTGCTTTTACTGCCATCTTTTGCTGGCACCAGAACCAAGCAGTTTCATCATTCCAACAAAGGCTGGAGACCAGAAATCCTTATCCTTAGATGAGTGAGGTAGCCTGCATCACAGGATGGAGTAGCTGTCATGTTCTCAGCTGCTCTGGTGTGAAGATATCCCTGACTATTACCTGTAAGCCAACTGAACAATTCCCTTTTGATATAAGCTTGTTCCATTGGTTCTAATCCCCAGGGAACCCTCTTAAGCACTGTATTACAGTTCTGTTTCCCATTTGTGGATGACATAAATACTCATTTTATACTTGACTGTAAGAATTAGCTAATTTTACAGATTTTGTTTCATCTGTATAACCTGTGGTTATTTGCAGCATGTAAAGAAGGAAACACAAACATAAAATATCTATGCATAAAATAAAAAAGTAGTTACAATCTTGTATGTAACCACACAACTGATCAAAAACCTACTTTTGGACACTGCCAGTTAGCACTGTGTGTCCCTTTGTATCTACAACTTCTTCTTAACAGGCATCATCACAGTGCCCTGTGAGATAACTTGATTTATATTGTTCAGTATTTTTTGGTGATAAGAAGATTCATAAATAATATATTTTTTCTTCATTTGATTCATACATAAAATGAGCCATTCGGCCTGCATTTTTATTACTTTGTGATACTTCTTTTCCACTGCAATATACTCTTGAAATAACACTAATGATTGTAGGTTATTCTCTTATGATTGAAGATAATATTATTTGATATTTACAATGTTTTCAAGCAGTGGGAATAAAACTTTGTGTTATGTCTCATTCAAAGTTTCTACAAGTCATGTATCTTGATGAACATCTGTCTCAAGTATCCTAATAGTCTGTGAATTGTTGGCTCATTGTATGGCTACCTTCTTCACTAAGTAATGCAAAATACCTATCTAATTTATATTTATGATAATAATATAAGAACATTTTAGTGTTTCATATTCTTGCAAATAATTAGTTTTGTCAATATTTGTGTTTCTATCATTATTTATTTCCCTTGAGCATATAAGACTACAGTTCTCCTCGTACATCATTTTAAACTGTATTTCAGTAATTGTCAATGGTATGGAATATTTTACAATGTTTATTGGGTTTTTTTTTCATGAAGCTCATATTTGAATTTCTTTTAGACTTGCTGCTACTTTCCTTATATGTGTCTCTTTTCTATGTAGTTGTTTTTATGTTTGAAAGAAATTATTTTACCATCATAAATTGAAACAAATACCTTTTGCCTGTGACCCTACAGAACCACCTCTGTCATATAGAAAATATCACATCTCTGTAGATCTTTTTCTGGGGTATCTTTTCTCTTTCAGCAACCCACATGTCAATCATAAGTCAAAATCTTTATATTTTCTATGCTATAGAAGATGGACATTCCCATTTTCTTATAGAAAAATTCTTCACATATTCTTACCTTCTGTATAAATGACATAGATATTTCTTTTTCATTGGGTCTTTTGTTTGTGTACATATGTGGCATGAGTGAGCATGTGAATGTCTGATGAGAACTTCCAAAGTAGGTATTCTCTGTTTGTCATATAGTTATGGTTCTTGAATTCAGGTCATTGGGCTTGGAAGCAAGCAACTTTCTCTGATCAGCCATCTCATGATTGCTGATCTTGGCAGTCTTAAAACTACCATGTATAAAGTATCAAAATATTCACTTATGAATATATGTTTTAGTAACAGTCACCAAAAGTTTTAATTTTGCTCTGTGTGGAATTTGGAAATCTTATATGAGTTCCATTTCATACACATGATGACTTAAGAATAGTAAATTTTTAAGATGTTGCTGATGTTATTACTAAAATGTTTAAAGTTATATGAACATAATATTTTATTTTTTAAACTCTTCATTTTAATACTTTTAATAGGCAAATCATGAAAACTGTAAAAAATAATATCTTATAATCTATTATTTCTAATTTATATTATACAAGTCCTATGACATTAATAAAGTAAGAATAATCAAAAAAAAATTGTTATACATACCAACATCACTATGACAATGGGAAAGAACTCTGTGTTTGCTACAGAACTATGAGGGAAAAGCAGCACCTTCTAAATGACAATTCTGTCATGACGATTTCTGTTTCTTTTTCTGGACAATTGTTATCTGAGATTCCTTTTTTAATTCATGGTAGTCATGAAATATTGCTATTGTCCATGAAATAGACAGAAGACAATAATCTATTGAAAGTTGACTAGGAAATTTTTATTTTCCCATAAGAGAAGAGAGACATTTAAATCAGCGCTAATTATTCTGCTGCTAGGATTATTGTACTAAGATAAAGAAATATCTTTATTGCTGAGGCTATCATGATTATATAAATTGGAAAGCATTTGTAAATGCCACAATAATCCATTTTTCCAATCTTCATTAAATTATTATGTTAAAGACCATAAAGAAACAATAATAAAATCCTGGAAAATATTAATTGAACAATGTTTTAATGGAATTGTTCATTGCTGCAATGGAGAATATTCTCACTTTCTGTCCTGGTTTCATTTCTTTTGCTGTCATAAATATCCTGACATAAATAACTTAAGGAAGAAAAATGATCATTTAACTTACAGTTTTAGGTCAAGGTCCATTTTTGGGAGGAGGGCAAAGCAGAAACTCAAGCAACTGTCACATTATATCTGCAGTTTAGAGTAGAAAGAGATGAAGTGATGTTTTTTTGCTCTTATCTGGCTTTCTCTTCTCTTATTAGGACTTCCTATAAGGAAATGCTGCCACTCACCATAGGTTGGTTTCTGTTTAGGGAATGGTGCCACCCACCATAGTCTGCTTTCTAGGGAATTATGCCATTCAACATAGATTGGCTTTGCACAAGGAATAATGACACCCATGATAAACTGGCTTTCCTACATCATTTAACAATCAAGAAACTTCTCTAAATAAACTTGTAACATGATCTAGGTAATTTCATAATTAAACTCTCTTCTCAAGTAATTTTAGGTTATGGAAAGTTGACACAAAACTAACCAACATCTAAATTTCCAGCTAGTTACAAAGCATTCATTGTGATGAAGAAACATGAAAACATAATCAAAGGAAAATTCCACCTTGATTATTAATGGTGAGACAGTTTGTACACGCCACTTTTATTTTTAAAAAGGTTAATATTTACATATTCTGCTACCTAAAACTCTACTTTTGTAAAAACAAAATAAAAAACAAACCTTTACACATTGGGAAGAAGCATATTTGTTCTGATTCGTTGTAAAATATCAGACATTTTCTCTTTTTGCAGCCATAGAACAGTGTTATTAGAGAATATCCTCACATAGAATTAAATTAAATTTTTCTTAAATTATCCATATTTTTTAAAATTATAAAATAATTACATTTTTTTCTTTCCTCCCTCCAAAAACTTGCATGTACTGCTCTTCATTCTCCTTCAAATTCACAAAAACTTTTTTCTTTAATTGATACTATATAAATATATATTTTAAAATATAACTTGCACAGATTATAAAATGTACTTGTATGTATGTTCTCAGGGCTGACTGTCTGGGACCAAATGACCAATTGGTGTGTTCTTTTCTGAGGAAAACCACCCCTTTTTCTCCCAACATTCCTCATTTACTTTGTGTATGGTTGAGACACCATGGCTTTTCTCCATCCACTTGGTTATGTACTTCCACTTCATCCTTCATCAGTTAATACTTGGGTAGTCATGTTAGTGAGATTTTATGGATGTAGACACACTCACACAATAGTCCCCAATTTTTTCCCCAAAAGCAGAACTGGTACCAAATTCCTCTTTATTCAATCCAAACTCATCATTTCAGAAATATATCTAGCTGCATTGTATAAAAATGGAAATAGAATTTGGATGAATACAATGATTATACATATGTGCTTCTCAACATGATATGAAACAAATACAAAGAACCATATATTACATGTCAAATCTATGTCCAATTTCCAAAATCACTTCAATGAATATTTTTGTTTAATTTTATAAAACTACACAGCTTCCAAATGAAAGTGTATATTTATAATATAGAGTCAGTAGTTACTGAGACAGATACACTGTGATAAGATAAGAAATCTACATGTGCAAAATGGCTGGAATTTAAAACAAAACAATCCACATTATCAAAATTTGCTGAGGATGTTGAATGAGTAGAATTTCTAAACATCACTGTAGACAAAGTTCATTAACCATTATAGAAAACTGATGTTTAGTTTAAGCTATAAAATGAGGCATATATCTATATTACATATGAGCATATACATTTCAGCTATCTCATAAACTTGAAATTCACTCTCAAATTTGGACTGTATGTGGCACTGTTGATGTTTTCTTAAAAAAAAAATTAACTACAGTGGGATGGTAGAGCCTTTAGGCAAACAATTTCTCCCTAGTGTGAAAGTAAATAAGTTCCTATGAAAACAGTTTTAAGTTAAGTCAGTTTTTGGGTTTTGCCTTTCTGCATGTGCCTCCTTCCATTTCTGATTTTATATTTGTGTGCTGTGGCTACAGGACATCATGTCATGCTTTTGAATAGCATACCCTACAGGACTTTGAGACAAGATATACTTACTTCTGTTTTAAGTTGTTCAGTCTGTAAGTCCATGTTATGGTAACTCAAAATGGATTAACGTAATATGTAAGTTAACTGTAAAGAAATGTTTATTTATTTTTTATATGTGTGCATGTGTATCAAATGCCTATATCAAATCTATATGTCTTCCTCAAATTTTTCCACTTTAATTTTTGAGTCAGGATATCTTGCTGAATCTTAAACATGTGGATTGGATGGACTACATAGCCATAATCCCAAGGGATGGTCTAGTATCAGTCATTACAGAATTGAGATTACTGAGAGAATGACTCCTGTCTTTTACATCTGTATTGTGAATTTGAATTTTGGTCATCAGACCTATGCAGCAATATTTTATATACTGAATCACCCTTAACCTCCTATAAAATCTTCTTTTATAATAAAAAAGAGATAAAATGTTCATCATTAGGAAAGATGTATAAAATAATGCATGATAATAATATAGTAAGTCACAAGTCAATAATAAATCATAATATGATTGCATGAATTAATATCAAAAAACAAAAGGAATACCTAAAGAATTATTTAGTAAATATGTAGCTCAAGAACAAATGAAACTGATTTACTATGGTAAAATTAGAACTTTGGTTGCCATGGTTTACAAATTTTCTGGAAAATAACAAAGGAAACTTTTAAAATAGAAGGTTTTTCTATTAGGCTTAAGAATTTAACCTGCTTGTATATTTAAAGGCCTTATTAAAATAATCCTTGAAATTAATAATAAATTTCAACTCAAGGCATATTTTAGATTTTAAATCATTTTAATCAAGCAACTCTTTAAATTTATTTATTTATTTATTTATTTATTTATTTATTTATTTATTTTACATCCTGGCTGCAAATTCCCCTCCCTTCTTTCTTCTCAGTCCATCCCCTTCACATCCCCTCTATTCTGAAACAACAATCCATTCATTCTTCATTTCTGTTTAGGAAAGAGCAGGTTTCCCATGACTATCAACAAAATGTGACATATTAATTTGCAGAAAGAATAAGGACCTTTCTGTGTACCAAGGCTGAGCAAGGAAACTCAGTATGAGGAACAGGGTCCCAAACGCTACTAAAAGAGTCTGAGATAGCACTTGTTCTCACTGTTCAGAACCCCACAAGAGGACTAAGCTACACAACTGTTAACATATGCCTAGGTCAGTCATATATAGGCTCCCTGGTTGTTGGTTTAGTCACTGTGAGCTCCTATGAGCTCTGTAGGTTTTGTTTGGTTGTCCTTGACCCAGCTGGCTTCTACAATCTTTTCTCCTCCTATAGGGTTTCCTGAGCTAGTCCTAATGTTTGGCTATGGGTCTGCATCTGTTTCCATCAATTGCTAGATGAAGCCTCACTGATGACAATTGGGCTAGGCACCAAATCTTGTCACAAGAGATGGCCAATTAAATTTGCTATTTCCAAGACTCTAAACTGAGGTTCTTCTTGTAGATTTTTGGAAGATTTCTTAAGCTAGATTTTTAGCTGACCCAGAAATGCACCTACTTTCCAGTAGAATCTCTCAGTATTTACCATAGCTGCCAAGCCCCAACCTGATTGTTCATGTTCCCATTTTCATCTGTCCTCAGTCAACTCACAAAATCTCTTTTATTTCCCCTTCTCAGGGAGATCTGGATATTCCCCCATCTATTTTACTTGTTACCTAGTCTCTCTGGGTTTGAAGATTAAAACAGAGTTTTTTATTTATTTTATTTTACAGCTAATATGCATATAAGAGTGAGTACATACTGTGTTTGTTTTTTCTCTGTCTTAGTTACCTCACGCAGGATGATTTTCCTCCATTCCACCATTTGCTTTTAAATTTCCTGATGTCTTTATTTTTAATAGCTAAGTAGTACTTCATTGTATAAATGTACCATGCTTTCATTATCCATTCCTCATTTGAGGGACATTGAGGTTGTTTGCGTGTTCTGGATATTTTAAATAAAGTTGCTATGTGTATAGTTGAACAAGTGTTTTTGTGGTGTGATTGAACATCCTTTGGGAATACTCCCATGAGCAATATAGCTGGGTCATGTGGTAGATTGACTCACTGCTTTCTTGGAGACCACTATACTGACTTACAAAATGGCTGTACAAATTTGCACCCCCACCAACAATGGATGAGTGTTTTCCTTGTTCCACATTCTGTCCAACATGAACTGTTGCTTGTGTCTTTGATTGTAGCCATTCTAACATGTATAAGATGGAATCTCATGGCCATATTGATTTGTATTTCCCTGATGGCTCAGAATGTTGAACTTTTTTTTTTAGTGTTTCTCTAGCATTTGAAATTCTTCATTTGAGAATTCTCTGTTTAGATCTGTATCCCATTTTTTTTTAAGTTGAATTATTTCATTTCTTGATATCTAGTTTGTTTAGTTCCTTATATATTTGGAAATTTGCCTTCTCTTTAATGAGGTGATTATAAAAATCAAGGATTGAAAATATAGGTAACCATACCCAAAACTATTTATTGAAATACATATAAACAATTTTCTACTTCTATAGTTGAGATAAAACTATATGTATAGAATATGTATTGTAATGGGTAGAGCATGAATAGAGTGAATATTCACCTGAGTCAAGAATGTTTCAGAAACACTTTTCAGTAGCCTAGTTACATAGCTGATATAAAGGTGCTTGGAATCAATCCTTGATCCTCTGAAATAGCATCCAGTATTCTCCCTTGAGTAGTTTCTCCATCACTGGCATTACAACTATTTATATAACTTTCTTCTTTAACTTTTTTTTTAATTATAAGAAAAAAGTCTTCTTTTTTTTTTTAAATCCATGTATCCCATTGCTCAGGCTCCCATACCTCTACCAACCCTCCCAGTCACTCACTTTTCTCTCGATCAGTTTATCTCCTCCACAGAAGGACAGGAGGTCCCAAGGTCCCAAGATGGCTTAATTCAACATCCACTCCAGGCAGATCCGATTTCCTCATGCCCACATCAAGACTGAATCAGGTGTTTCTCTGGATGGAATGGGCTCCACGGTACCAGTCCAAGATGTTTAAAATCCCAAGCTGTTCAGGGGCTGTGGTTTGCAAGCTTGGACATACTTAGCTTTTTTTTGTTTAAAAACCATCAATAAGTGAGTGCATCCTGTTTATCTTTCTGAGTTTGTGAGACCTAGCTCAGGAGGATATTCTCCAAATCCATCCATTTGCCTGCGAATTTTAGGATATCATTTTTTCTACCTTGTGAGTAGTACTCCATTGTGTAGATGTTCCACAGTTTGTTAATCCATTCCTCAGTTGAGGAGTATCTAGGTTGTTTCCAGGTTCTTGCTATTACGAATAATGTTGCAATGAACATAGTCGAGCTAATGCCTTTGGAGTGCAAATGTGCACCTTTAGGGTATACACCCAGAAGTGGCATTGCTGAATCCTTGGGGAGATTGAGTCCTATTTTTCTGAGAACCCACCATACTGCATTCCAGAGTGACTGAACCAACTTACACTCCCACCAACAATGGAGGAGTGTTCCCCTTGCTCTGCAACCTCTCCAGCATAGGCTGTCATCTGTGTCTTTTATCTTTGCCAATCTGACAGGTGTAAGATAGTATCTCAAAGTTGTTTTGATTTGCATTTCTCTGATGGCTAAAGATGTTGAGCACTTTTTCAAGTGCCTTTTAGCCATTTGTAATTCTTCTGCTGAGAATTTCCTTTTTAGTTCTGAGCCCCATTTTTTGATTGGGTTATTCAAGGTTTTGGGTTGTAGTTTCTTGAGTTCTCTATTTATTTTGATAGCACTCCTCTTGTGGGGCTGGTGAAAATCTTTTTCCATTCTGTAGGCTGTCGGTTTGTCTTTATTGTGTTATATAACTTTCAATGTCACAGATGTTAGATCTTTCTGATAGCTGTTGCTTAACAGCTTTGGGTCACTTATTTACCTATAAGCTGCAGTACATCATTTAATTTTTTTAAAGAAATAATGGTTGTTCTATGTCTGATTGGGATATTCATGGTACCTCTTATTCTTACATTTATAACTGGGGATTTGGCAAAGGACAGATACCTTTTTATGGAGAAAACGTTCCTCTGTAAAAGTCATGCCTTTCTTTTCTAATATTTATAGATTAAACAGAACATTAAGTCTCTTTATTGGTGTTTTTCCAATATGCATACTTGTTGGATAATGGCTGTAGAATAGTATTTTCCAAATTATGTCAGTGAACAGAGAACTGTATGGCTCCTTTAATTAGTTTTATGCATAATTGTGCTTTACACTCTCAGTTCCACTTTCAAACACATCTGGTTTATTTTTTACTCCATTGTCTGTATTATCTTCAAATCTATTGCTTGCTCCTTTATAAACTTTTCAAATTGTTTGATTTTCTGTATTTCTACTTTAGATTATACCACCAATGATTGATTTTAATTCTGTTACTAAATTTAAGTGACAAAGAATATGAATGGTGAAAGGGCTACATTTTTTTAGTTGACTGTGTTTTCCTGTATTTTCGTAGCCAATTTTATTTTCTAAGCATTTCTATTGATATTTTTATTTTATACTGATTTCTTGCAGCCTAGTAGTAACCTACCTAACATATTAAAACAAGTAGCAAGAACAGTAATGAGCATTCTTATTGGGATATTTATTTATTGTAAGTACTTTTAGGATGTTTCCGTTGGCCATAGTAAAAATTACTTCTCAAATTATGAAAAGCATGAGATAAAACCTGGTTTGTTTGCATATTTATATTCCAATTGCTTCTAGCTAAATATCTGTTCTAAGGTAAGCTACCAGTCTCATGTCATTTGAGAGACATGTCCCAGATGATGCTTTATAGCAGCAAATCTGTGGTTGTTTCACTTATGTTCTATCTAGGCTACTGAAAATTGTTTCTGTGATATTCCTGACTCAGGTGCAAGTTCAGTCTATGCATGCTCTACCCATTACAATACATATTCTATACATATAGTTATATCTCAGCTATAGAAGTGGAAACTTGTTTATAATATATGCATTTCAATAAATACCTTTGGATATGGTCACCTATATTTTCAATTCATGATTTTTATAATCACCATCTGTTGTAAAAGGTTTATTTTTATTCCTCCTACATCCCCATTTCCACCAAGAAAATTATATTGTATGTGGTAGAATTACTATTACAACATGAGTTTTTCAATAAAATGCCATAAACCAAAAAAATACACAAGTTTTTGGGACCAAAAATACCCAACTTGAAACTGAACTTATCTTTTTTCCTGAACAAAAGGAAAACTGCTTCTGAAAGTTTAGCTGAAGAAATTGGGTTTCCCATGCAGAATGTATGTTGTCTAATACTGATCATAGAAACTCATGAAGTATATTTTCAAATGTGTAAATTTATAGCATATTACCTGAAGCCCCCAAACTCTTACTGTATTGAAAAGAATAGAGCCAAAAGTCAAGTGTTCCCTTTGAATGTTTCTCAAGGACTCGTTAGTCAGTTTTCTTTTTGTTTTTCATTTATTTTTATTTTTATAGAATAAAGGCTCATTTTTTTTATCCATGTTTCTCCTTGTTCCAACTCCCTTCTCCCTCCTGACTCCTCCTGGTCAGTCTTCAATCTCCCTCCTCCCCAGCCCCCAGCCCCTCCCCAGAAAGGACAAGAGGTCCCAAGGTGGATTAGCTTCAACATCCACTTCAGGCAAGTCCAAATTCCTCATCCTAAAAGCAAGACTGGGTTAGGTGTTCCTCTGGAGGGAATGGGCTCCAAGGTGCCAGTCGATGGACAGAAACACAGTCCGAACCCTTTCCTTCAGGCTCCACATATTGCCCATATCAGTGGACAGTTGCCTATCGTTGGAGGGCTTAGTTCCTCATACAAATAGTTCCCAGGTGACTGTTCTTGATTCAGTGAGCTCCCCAGAGCAAGAGGCAGCCATCACTCTGAGAGTTTTCCTCCTAGTCCTTATCCCCTTGCTCATATAAAGTCTCCTCCCCCACTATCAGCTGGATCAGGGACTCAGCCCCGTGCTCAGCCATGTGTCCCTGCCTCTACTTCCATTCACTGTTGGAATTAAGTTCTATGATGGCACTTACAGTGGTTATTCATTTGATTATAGGGGAAGTCCTATTTAGACAACACCTTCACTATTGGTTGGAGACCTAGCCAAGGACATCCTATGAGTTCCTGGAGGTTTCCCTAGCACCTGGTCTTTCTCCAACCCCATATTTGCTTCCTCTATTAAGATCTCAATCTCTTTTTTCCCTCTCCCTTGTTGTTTTTCTCACTCAGTCATCTCTTTCTCTCATGATTTGTTCCCACCTCTTTTTGGTTGCAACCTCTTATGCTGCCAATTACTTAGGGAGATCTTCTCTATTTTTTCTACCTAGCGGACTCCCTGGATGTCTCTCTTAAGTGCCTTCAGATCCCAAGCTGTTCAGTGGTTTTGGTTTGCAGCTTTGGTATTCTTTACTTCTTTTTAAAATCCACTAATGAGTGAGTACATCCTCTGCCTATCTTTCTGGGTTTCTGATACCTCTCTCAGGAGAATATTCTCCAATTCCATCCATTTGCCTGTGAATTTTAGGATATCATTTTTTTTTTCTTACAGCTGAGTAGTACTCCATTGTGTAAATGTACCACAGTTTGTTAATCTATTCTTCAGTTGAGGGGCATCTAGGTTGTTTCCATGTTCTTGCTATTACGAATAATGCTGCTATGAACAGAGTTGTACTAATGCTTTGCAGGGTGCTAATGTGCAACTTTGGGGTATATGCCCAGTAGTGGTATTGCTGGATTCTTGGGGAGATTGATTCCCAGTCTTCTCAGAAACTGCCATACTGCATTCCAGAGTGACGGAAAAAAGCTTACACTCCCACCAACAATGGCGGAGTGTTCCCCTGGCTCTGCAACCTCTCCAGCATAGGCTGTCATCTATGTCTTTAATCTTAACCATTCTGACAGGTGTAAGTTAGCCAGTTTTCTAAATACAGGAAGGATGGTTTTTCTCTAGAATAAAACACACAAAAAGACCTCATTAAGTTTTCCCATGACAGGTCAGAGAAAAAATATGGCTGATGCTTTTGTGGTGGTATTATATTTTAAAGCAATTTATTCTACCTAGAAACTTTTAATGAAGAAATTAAAATAAGTTTCTTAACTCCTTTCACGAGTAATATGACATTTGCATAGCAAAGAAAACCACCAGTTAATTACCACAATTTAGCCTTTCATGAATTAAGTGCTTAACAGAAAGAATTCTTGTTTATAAAGGAAGTCCTTGCTAATATGCAAATGTATGTTATGAATTTAGCAAAAATGTTGACTACTTACCCTTTAATGTTTAACTATTCATTACCTATCACTATTATCCTTACCCTTATGATATAAAATGGTCCTTCTTTATTTTAGTTGAAGTAATTTGAAATCAAATAACTTTTTAAAAATGAAACATTACCATGAAAAAATCAGAAGTTAGATTCTGGGTACTCATTTTCAAAGGTATATGTAGTTACAAAGGTTTTGATTAATTTACTTCAATACTAAGCATGTCACAAAATTTTCTGTGGTCCAGACAATGGATAAAAGTACTGTGAACCTCTATCTTGTGAATATGACATGGGGATAACAATCATATACGTATTGAAGCTATGGCGATATACACAAGACCCTGGGAATAAGAAATGTTTGGGGGTGGGGTGGAGAATACCAAGGCTAGTGAGAGTAGGATGTATGGGAGGGGAATGTTCACAAACATACCATTGTCAGAACAATTAATGTCCCATTGCTAACTTGTCAGGCAATCTCCCATTGCTACCAGTTCAGTAGCTCAACAGGTTCAATTGGTGATTTTGTTACAAATGGAAACAAGCAACTACAATTAACACAACAGTACTAAAGTAGTTGGCTCAGTTTGAAATGATTATCAAATGTCTTGCTAAGTAGTATTGAAAGAAGGATTACGATGGAGGACCCAGGCCTAACTGTGATGTCTGTATCACACATCTCTGCTCAAGGCTCATGAATCTATGTGGAAGAGGAAGCAGACAAATTGAAGTGGACTAGAAAAGCATTTTCCAGCTACAGCAGGACTGATGCACACATGAACTCAGAAAGACTATAACAGCTTACTGTGAGCTGGCGAACAAAACCTGACCAGGAAGAAGGGAAAGTGAATACAAAGTCCCATCCCTAACCAAGAAGCTGTTTGATATTTACGCCTGCTCACTGAGGGAAAAATCCACTTTTTTCCAAGAGTGACTAGGTATATTCAGGATTCTGTAGGGCAAGCTTCATCACACCCAGGAGGAGTTGGCCAACATAAAATGGATTCCTAGTGTTTGGTTCTGATTGTTTGGATAGTTTTTTGTTGTTGTCTGTGTTTCTTTGTTTTGCATGTGTTTTGTGTACTTTTTGATGCTGGTTTTATTTGGGTTTTTTTGTTTGGTTTTGTTTTAAGAGAAGAAAAGAACATGAAATCAGATGTATAGGCAGAATAAGGGAGGTAAACCTGAGAGGGTTTAAGAAAGGTGGAAGAATAGGAGCAAAGTATGCCATATAAAATAGTAAATAAAATATTTAAATTTTTAGGTAATACTTGACTAATGAAACTTTATTTTCCCTTATCTAATTCTGAGCAATTGCTCCAGTTGGAAATACAGTCTTGCTAGTTTATTATATTTTATTTACTTCATAATATCAAGCCTAACCAAAAACTTTTTCAGATTTCTACACAGAATTATTATTTCTCATACCCATAATGTATTTTCCAAGTGAAATCTAGAAATATTGTACAAAAGTCTAAATAGATTAAACTGTATGATCATTCTTGTCTTGTCTATAGTCTATCTAAATCAAGCCATAGAAATATGAGTTTTTGCATAAGAATTAAAGAAAAGATTTATCCTAGAAACTGAGCAGCAAAGTGTTGATTTCATAATAAATTTGTAAAATTAAAATTCTAAACCAATCAACATATTTTGAATTAAACAGATTATCTTTGTGAGTGGCCCTGCTGTCAGCAACTGGAGGTCTGAGAGAGAGAAATATTGGTGACATATTGATGACATGACCAAAATTAAGCCTCCAGGCTGCATTTGTTTGCAACATACTTTGAATATACAAAATTTGAAAGTATAAAGTTGTTTAGATATATTTTCTCTCTCTGTCTCTATGTCTCTGTCTTTCTATCTCTGTCTCTCTGTCTTTCTCTCCTTTTTTTTTTCCTTTTCTTCCTTTCTTTTACCCTGGATATACCCCCAACTGAAATTATATTACACACTGAAACAAACCAAAAAAACAACACAAGAGGTACCCCGGTTGTTTTATTTAAGAGTTAATGCTACTATAATGAAACATCATGACCAAAAGCAGATTGAAGGGAAAGGGCTTATTTGGCTTACATTTTGGCATCATTGAAGGAAGTCAGGGTAGGAACTCAAACAAAGTAGGAACCAGGTAGAAGGATATGATGTAGAGGGCATAGAGGAATGCTGCTTACTGATTTGGTCTCCATGGTTTGCTTAGCTTGCTTTCTTGGAGAACACAGAACAATTATCCCTCCCACATCAATCACTTATTAAGGATATCTTGAAAAAGGAAGCTGGTGAGGGGTTGGAATGAGACCTGGTACTAGTGAAACCCCCAAGAACCTACAGGATGACCTGGCTAAGTCCCCAACCAATAATGGAAGGGGTGCCTAAACAGGACTTCCCCTATAATCAAATGAATACCCTAAGTATCATCACAAAACCTACCTCCAACAATGAATGGAGGCAGAGATCCATGGCTGAGCACTAGATGAGCTCCCCTCACAGCTAGAGAGCTGGGATAGGAGTAGGGTCTGTCTGTATGAGCAAGGGGATAGGGTTAATGAGGGGGAGTCCCACAGAAATGGCTGGCTGGAGCTCTGGGGAGTTCACTGAATCAAGAATCATAGGAATCATAGGAAAAAGAGTTAGGTCCTCCAAAGGTAGGCAACTGTTCATTGGCATGAGCAGTATGTGGAGTCTGGAGGGGTGGGATCAGACTGTGTTTCTGTAAATGGGCTGCCACCTTGGCGCTCATTCCCTGCAGAGGATTGCCTAACCCAGTCTTGATATTAGGATAAGGAAATTGGGCTTGCCTGGAGTGGATGCTGAGTTGACTCACCTTGGGAGTTTTTGCTATTTTGGGGGAGGGGATCGGGGGATGGAGAGGGGAGAGGCCAAAGGCAGACTGGGAGTGATTAGGAAGAGGGAAGGATGGGTGAGCAGGGGGATACATGGGGAAAAAGACCTTTTTTTAAAAAATTAATATTTGTTTTTTTAAAAAAGAAAGAAAATGCCCTACATGCTTGCATACAACCAGACCTTATGAAGGCATTTTCTCAATTGAAGTTCCCATCTCTCAAATGACTCTAGCCAATGTCAAATTCACATAAAACTATCCAGCACACTGTTGGAATTGCTCTTTTGAATACTGATTTTCATACCTGCTTGTCTGTCATCTAAGCACAGCGGAAGCTACAACAGGGAACTGGACAGGTCCAAGCATCCCTGTTCTACAGATTTAGGTATGCCCTATTTAAGAAGGAAAGAGAAAAAATATGAAAGTTGTTCTTCACCTTATTTTATCTCCTCAAAAAATCTAGAATCCTACCAATAACAATTAATACTACAAATCTTGAAATAGAAGTAATTTCTGGAAGCTCAGTTTAATCTGTTAGGTGATTAGGGACTAGTCCTAATGTTTGCTGTTTGTGATTTATCTCATTTCTTACTACCAGGTAGCCAAGTCTATTAGTGTTATACTTTATATATGATTTGTTTTCTTCAAAACTCATATTGAAGTTTAATCTGTACTGTAATGGAACAAAAATATGAAAAAATAATATTAGCATGGTATTTAAGTGCCAGTGTTTGTGGGGTGAGGAGAATTAGATTCAATCATCAGAATAGAGCACTTATGCCTAAATACTGGGAGAGATTTTGTCGATCTGATGCCATGCACTGTTGTAAAGTTCTTCCAATGTCATCACAATGGAAGTTTCCTTAGAAACATCTGAGGCTGCCCTCTGTCCTCCAAACATTTGTCAACACATATGTACTGAGTACACACTCATGCACATATACACACTACAAGGGTTGTGACCTCAAAACAATCTCTCTCTCCCTCTCTCTAAATTAACCCAGTATGTGATATTGTGTTGTGAGAAATATAAAACAGACTGGGATAATATAAAGTAACCACACTTGGCCTTGATCAAGACACACCATAATAGGAAACGAGAGCATCCATGATCCACATTCTTTATATAATAACAGTGAGACATTTTATTTTGTTTAAATTTATATAATCTATATAGACACAAATTTTCATATGATCACAAAAAATATTCTACACTACTGAGTAATTTATCATTTATGATATTTATCTGTTTTTATGTGTATAACATCAATAGTATTTAGCTCCATTCCTTCTGTTTTTTATAAGTTTGAAGATAAAAAGTTTAGAACCATGAGTTTTTGAGACTAGATATGATTTACTTCAAATTTAATCAAGAATGTTGGTCAAAGTAATTAGTGTCTTATCTAATCTTATTTTCATGGCTTGGAGGCTTCTATTAAAATAATCTCCCAGAGACTAAGTTTTTCAAGTATATTGATTAATTTTAATATCTAAGTTTCTTTATTTGGTATCTCTGAAGAGCCTTGTGTGCAAACAAGGTTTTCCTTAGTAGGTAAGAACTGTGTTTTTCTTCAGGAAAGAGATGCTGCAATCAAAATACCCCAGAGGAAAACAGAGTTCCTTTATTTAAAAAGTTTTAATATGATGGTAAGCATAGACTGGAGCTGTTGCCATCCCCCAGCTTCAGGCACTGAGACTTGATAGTTATAAATTTTGCTTCAATTTAAAAAAACAAATTTTCCTAAACAGAACTAATCACAAAGATTCACAAAAATGCCTCAAGGATTGATGGACTAATAGTCACTGTATTTTATTTCAGATTATATTATTGCATTTTGGCTACATGCTTTCATTAATATTAGAGTAATTACCCAAGTAGGTGTACAAATATCTAAGAAGAAGATGAAGTGATTTATGCAATATATAACTTCTAATTAATTAAATGAAAAATAGAAGTGGAGTCTGAACTAAAGAATGCCATGAATGTATTGCATCAAAATAGAGTTTTCATAAGAAAACCTGATATATCTATTATTTTCAACTATTATATGCAAAAACATAAAAATGCATATTATTTTATAGATACTTTATTATACTAATAGTTTTGGTTTTCTCTGGGTTTCTAGGCAAACTAGTTTCTGGTTCTTGGTTACCTAAGCAGTATCAGGCATGAGTTCCCTTTCATATAGTAGTCCATAAGTCAAATCAGGCATTGGTTGCCTACTCCCAAAAATTCTGTGACTCTTGAAGATATTTTGCTATACTCATAGATCAGTGTTGTATCAACTCATCATTAAATAGGCTTCTTCTAGCAGCATATGGGAACAGACATGGAGAACCACAATAGAAAGAGAGAGACAGAGAGAGAGGGAGAGAGAGAGACAGAGAGAGAGTCTAAATGGGAGATCTCCATCAAATCCTTTCCCTTTGATCTCAGGGAATCCATCAGAGGAGGAGGTAGAAGGAGTGTATGAGTCAGAATAGATGGAGGACACCAAAAGAACAAGGCCCTCAGAATCAACCAAGTAAAGTGCACATGAACTCACAAAGACTGAAGCAGTAAGCATAGAGCCTACATGTGTCTGCACTATGCACTGCATATGTGTTATAGCTATTAGATTAGACTTTAAAAGGACCTCCTGAGTCTGAGAAAGAGTGGATAAGTCTCTGACGTGTGTGCCTCTATTGAGACTCCCTTTCTCCTATTAGGTTGCTGTGTCCAACTTTGATATGAAAGTTTTTAGCTTAATTATATTCTATGTAGCCATGCTTGGTTGTTATCTCTCAGAACTTTGTTCTTTTCTAATGAGAGACAGAAAAGGAATGAATCTGGGGGAAGAGAAGTATGGAGGGCCTGGGAGGAGTAAAGGAGGGGAAACCATTGTATGAGTTGTATGAGAAAGAATCTATTTTCAATAAAAGGAAAAAATAAAAATAAGCATAGTATTTTAAAGTTCACATTAAATTTTTCTACTAAATAGCTTCATGAGCAAAGTTACAGTAGTCAATGTGATAGTGACAAAATATAATAATAAAATGATGTCAAATAATTTACGTATAAGAATAATTATACATCTAATGGTTGTTGCTGTTTTTGGTCTTGGCTTTAGGGTTTTTGAGACAGGGTTTCTCTGTGTAGCCTTCGCTATGCTAGAGATCACTCTGTACATTAGGCTGGCCTCAAACTCACAGAGATTCCCCTGCCTTCAGTTTCAGAGTGCTGGGATAAAGGATGTGTACCTCCAACACAGGGCTCTTAGTTTCAAAATTAAAGTATATGTATAGTACCATTTCTAAAGCAATAATGCTACATAAAGTTGTAAGTTATAATCCTTTTTTCTAATACTTATTTTTGATCATGCATCTTTGTGGTAGATTTGGGCTTTGTGTCTATGTGTATGGGGCCCCTGAGGCAGGAAGATGGCATCAGATTCCCTGTTGTTGGAATTGCAGGCACTTGTATGCCACCTGACATAGATTCGGGAAATAAACTAGGGTCTGAAGAAAGAGCAGAATATGCTTTTAGCCTCTAAGTTAATTCTCCTGCTCCTAAGATATAATTCTTAGCATGAACTTAATTAGATGCTGAGATACCATTGTATACTAGAATATCACAAAGGGATGTCCAGGTAGTAGTAATAACTGAGTTGCTAGCAAACTAAATCTAATTAACTATTTTAAAATAATATAAATATGATGGTACCAAATTAACAATACTTAGAATTGGAAAATATTTGTAGTGAATATAGAAATTTTTGATTTATAAAATATGAATGTGTTCCTAAATTAAAAGCTTAAGAACAAAGATCAAAAGAAAATAACAAGAATGCTAGTTTTGACATTGCCACAACATCCCAAAACACCATTGGAAGGTTTCAAAATGTTATATTGATAATGTACTCTTCAGCTACCAGCTAACAAACTTTGAAAATGGTGATAAAGTTGTTGAAAAGGATAGAATTGTTGTCCTTAAACTCTAATCTCTGTCATACAGACTTATGCCTTTAAATAAAATAATTTCTCATCTTGTTTCAAGAACTCCAAGGAGGCTGAGTTTGGGGGTTAGGTATTTCACCTATAATATTATATCAAAAGAAACTATCACACACAAAAAATTAACTCAGCTCAAATATTCAACACTATATTTTGTTTGATAGAGTATTAAGAATGGTTAAATATCTAATAATCTAGAAACTGGTACAAAATTATTTATAATATGATATAAAAATTAAACTTAGTTAATAATATTGTGGATTTTTTGAGCTTGTGCTTATTTAGAAGAAAAAGTAAACCACCAACTCAGCTACAAACTCCAAGATCTACATGGTGACCTACCTACATGATATGCTAGCACAATCATAGTACAAAATTTATGGCAATAACCAACCACTGAGTATATTTAAGGCTCACTCCACAAAGTGAAGTCCATTTCTGACAAAGCTCAGGTACTCTTACTCTCATTCAGTATAGAGAAGCTTTTTTTCTACAGAAGAATTGATACCATAGAGACTCACAACAATGTGCTGAATGTGAAAGACCTTGGAACATTTTAGCCATAAATGAGATTCTTCATCAAATTTCTCCACTCAGAGCTCAGAGATGTATGAGTAGAAGAATTCAAAAAAAAAAAAATTTCTAAGAGCCAGAGAAGATAGATGACTCCAAGGAAACAATAACTTTCAGATGCAACAAGACTGATACACAGGAATTCACAGCAACTGTGGTAGCATACAAAGCCTGGGTAGGCTCAAGTCATACAGGGTCCATGCACTAAGAGGGTGCAGTGCACACAAGCCCACCACTAAGCAAGAACCTATCTTCAATCTTGTTTCCAAAGACTTGAATATCTTGTCATAAAAGTATTTATTTTGCTTGCTTGGTTAGAGTACTCCATGATAATTTATATATGTGTAGCTGTTGTAAAGGGTTTTGTTTTCCTAATTTGATTGTCAGTTCATTTATTGTATGTATATAGGTGAGCTACTGATTTTTTTTTTTATTTAATCTTGTATCCAGACACTTCACTAAAGCTGCTATCAACTATAAATGTTCCCTGTCAGGATTTTCAGGATCACTTGTGTATAATATTATTTGACTTCTTTTCTCCTTGATTTTCTTTACATTTTTTTTTTTTTACTTTCCTAGCTATAACATCAGGTACTGTATTGAATAGATATAGAAAGGTTGGACTGCCTTATCTTTTTCCTGATTTTAGTGGAATTTCCTTGAGTTTCTCTTCAATTAATTTGGTGTTATCTATTGATTTTATCATATGTATGTCCTTTGTTTTCCTGTTCTCTCCAAATTTTTATCATAAAGGGGTATTGTATTTTTGTCAAAGGAATTTTCTGCGTCTAATGAGATGCTCATGTGGGTTTTTTTTTTCCATTTGTTTATATGGTAGATAAGATTGACAGATTATCATATGTTGAACCATCGTGGTGCATGATCTTTTTGATGTGTTCTTGGATTTTGTTTTCAACTATTTTATTGAGTATTTTTGCATTGCTGTTCATGGGGGGAATTGGTCTGTAATTTTCTATCTTTGTTGAGTCATTGTATGGTTTGGTTAACAATGTGACAGTAGCCTCAAGAGAAAAGTTTGGCAGACTAAGTTCCTTCTGCTTCTATTTTGTGGGATAATTTGAGAAGTCTTGCTGTTAGCTTTTCTTTGAAAGCCTGGTAGAAGTCTGTGTTGAAACCATCTGTCCCTGGCATTTTTTGATTGGGAGCCTATTATTGACTGCTTCTGTTTCCTTGAAAGTTAATAGATCTATTTAAAATGTTAATTTCATCTATTTTATTTTGGTATGTGGGATCTGTCAAGAAATTTGTCCTTTTTTTTTTTAGATTTTCTAATTTGTGGAGTAGAGGTTTTGATGGAGTAGAGATTATGACCTAATGATTCCTCGGTGTCTGTTGTTATGTACCCCTTTTCATTTCTAATTTTTTTAATTTAGATATTCTCTCTCTGCCTTCTAGTTAGTTTGGGTAAGTGTTTTTATAGTGTTCCCTGTTTCTATTTTATTGATTTCAGCCCTAGTTTGATTCTTTCCTACAGTATACTTTTCTTTTTTTTTTTTTTTTTTTTTTTTTTTTTTTTTTTTTTTTTTTTTTTTTTTTTTTTTTTTTTTTTTTTTTTTTTTTTTTTTTTTTTTTTTTTTTTTTTTTTTTTTTTTTTTTTTTTTGTTCTAGAGCTTTCAGATGTGCTAAGTTTGAGATTTCTCCATTTTTTTTTAAATGTAGGCACTTAATTTTATAAACTTTCCTCTTAGCACTACTTTCATTGTGTCCCACAAGTATGAGTACTTTGTGCATAATGTACCACACTAAAGGCAGACATCATACCCAGCAGTAAGCTCAATTTATACTGAGTTCAATGGTATATTTTTAGACATTTTTATCTCATATTGCTTTGCTTGGGCACTTCTGTTTTTGTTGCTTTGTATTCTGTTTTACTGATCTTTTGCTTGTGTATTATGGTTTCTGGATTTGTGTGTTCATACAGTTTGTATTTCTGTGCATGTGTATTTCTTGTATTATTCTTTTTCTTTTTATTCTTGTTTGTTTTCTTGCCTGTTTCTTTTCTAAAGAGAAAGAAAGGGCATGGAGGTGAATGGGTGGGGAAGATGTGGAAGTGGTTGGGAAAGGGGAAACCATGATAAGAAAATATTATATAAAGTTTTTTTTGGTGTTTTGAGACATGGCTTTTCTCTGTGTAACCTTGGTTGTCCTGTAACTTGTTTTGTATATCCAATTGGTCTTGTGCTTAGATTCACCTGCTTTTGTGTCTCTGGGGCTGGGGTTAGAGGCATGTATCACTCTAGCCCTGGAAAAAGAATATGATTTTTGTTTATTTTTTAAAATAAAGAAGAGAATTGAAGGGAGGGGTGCAGAAAAAATGTTAAGAGCAAATTTACAGGAAGCAATGCTGTGAAATGTTGTCTTGTGGACATGAGAGGGTCCTTGCATGCATGAACTTATAGAACCTGTTATTTGCTTACGATCTCTGCAAGATATACTGGGTGGTGGTAGCACCTGCCTTTAATTCAGCACCCTGGAGAAAAAGGCAGGTGAAATTCTGTGATTTTAAGGCCAACCTAGTCTACAAAGAGAATTTAATGATAGCCAGGACTGTAACACAGAGAAACTTTGTCTTGGGGGAAAATAAGACCTTTACAGGATTAATTCACTCAACATTCTCTTGTTGATGCAGGAGGAACTCATGAGATACCTCTTGCTGCTTAGTTATTGTCAGTTGATGACAGCTGGGGGAAAAAAGTAATGGGTGGGGATTGGCTGTTACTACAAACTCCAGTAGATGACCCCACAGCCAGAAACAGCAATACTTGAATTTGTTGAGTTACTAAAAGAGGTGGAGGGAATCCTGAGGATACAAAAGATGTACTTTGGATGTATGTGGCAGAAGTAAGGAGATTTGGGGTAAATATGATGAAGTCACATTGTATACAACTATAAAATTTTCAATGGATAAACTAAAAATATTTAAAATAGTTTTAGCCTTTGTTTAAAATTTTAATATTATTTTTAATAGTTTAATAGAGAAAAAGAAAATGTAAATATGTGGGGCTGGGAATGTGGATTAGTTGTAGAATGCCTATCTATCATTATAGGACCTTATGATCTATGTCTCATAAGGAAAAAAAGTCTCAGAGTTTATAAGATAGAAATAATTTGTCCTGAGTATAGTGACAGCTAAGAACTAGAAATATAAGTTATCCAGGTTTCATTATCTTAGAGAGAAATGTGTTTTTCCTAAATGTTAAAGGAATTTATGGCATTGATTTCTCTGTAAAGAATGTTTGCAATATCCTTAGAAGCAATTACACAAAGAATAAAAATTGGTTTTATGTGGTCATTTCTTGTATCAATTGCCAATAACATCTATGCATATACAACTGCTTTGTTTCCTTGGAAACTTTCCCCTTGATGTTAAAGGTATACACATGGTCACTTAGGTTTCATGATACATAATGAAAAGGCAGGGATTAGAGTCTTACAGAGATGAATTCTCATGGTATCCTTTGGAAACCTGTCCAACATCAGTTTCTCAATGTCTGTCTTATTAGAGATGTAGTAAGCACTTCATATTTGTGTTCTTGCTCAGCAATGCATATGTGCATGAATGCTCCAGAGGTCTCTCTCTCTCCTTCCTTCCCTCCTTCTCTCTCTCTCGCTCTCTCTCCTATAGCTATCATTCTGCTCATACAGAACCTCAGTAAGCTTCTTATAAAATAGTAGCTTTTCATGGATAAGATGAATTTTATATGGCTTCCCCAAAAATATCAAATAAAAGATTTCTAATAGTTTTATATTAGCATTCTGAAGAATACCTTATTAAAATGACATAACTTGTATATCTAGCTTTTAATTCAGAGCAACTACAAGAGAGGATTTTCACTAGAGAATGGAGAACTGGCTTTAGTTTTAAAAAGCGTTTCAATTGCAGTTGAAAATCTATCACAAACACATTGTTAACATTATGTTTATCTTATCTTCTTTGTGATATATTTATATGAGATGGAGATATAGATATTTCTGTATCTATTTATATACATAATCATCACTTATAATAAATGGAATTGGCTTGATAACATAAGGATTGTCAAATAATACAAATAATGAGAAAATTAATACCAAATTATACAATAAATCAACTAAAACTCCACTAAATAGAAGGGGCAGACACTGAATGAAACATGGGTGAGTTAATGACTTCTGTTGAGACAGGAGAGTCCACGTGAGAAAAAGCAGTAGAAAGCCAATGATGGAAAGTTGCTGAAACTGAGGTGAGGATCCAAAGTCCTGTGTTAGTTATTAGTGGTGCTCAAAACACCCTGGCATATGCGAATGTGCAAAAGAAAAGGGTAAGTTATTTTTTTTCTTACTCACAGATAGACTACAGTAGATGTGTAGATCAGAAGGTGGCTCCCATCCATGTGCTGATTCAGATACGTAATTCCTTTCCTCCACCATCCCTCAGAATCTGGTACCTACCCACAGGCACCTAAGACAAAGAAGGAACAATGCTTTTTTAAGATCTTGGTGCAAGTGTCACACCTCACTTCTACACTGGAATCGTTTCAAATACACATGAGTATTTGAAGCAAGATGGGTATTTAGATACTCACGTGTTCAAAACAGAGTTGGAATGCTGAGCGCTACTCAGGAAATTTAAATATAGGCTTACAAGTCATAAATAAGGCAGAAAACTGGTGAAGAAGGAAACCTCAAAATACAATGCATCCTGATCTCATTCACTTTAGGAATAAATGTTTTTTTTTTGATGTTCTCTTTTTGAGCACTGGCTCTTCAGGAAAGGATGTTAGCTTTTCACGATGATGACCATCAAACAGTCTTTACCATGGTAAAGCATAAAGGTAAAGAATTGCAAAAGCAGATAAAATGTAGCATTCCCACCTCATGTTCATCTCATAGATTAGGAAATGTGAGGCCTTTAGCACCTCAAGTTTTCCCACCTTCCACTCACACAGCTCCATCACAGTTTCTAGGGAAATTCAGTTTGGTATCTACAGGGAATTTATCCTGGCCATTAGCATAAACCACCTTATTAGATAAATAGTCCAGCTATGGGTTCTAGGTGATGTGTTTGCTTTATTTCCCTGGGAATGATTATCTGTCTTGACAATATATCATGGACAGAACCCACAAAGCTCCTGACTTCAGGTTCTGTTTTGCTTGCTTCCTATCTTAGATGAAATGTGTTTCTGAGATCTCACTGAGATAGCTCTGCTCAGGAAAAGCCTGCCTCTACAAGGCCATGCCTGCTTCTATAATCTGTGGCTGTGCCTGTCTACTCTTCTCCCTCAGCTTCCAACAAGTAACCACCACTGGCTTATGTCTACCATACAGCATATAGCTATGTTTCTCTAGCAGCTTGGGCTTCTCTTCTTAGGGACAGCATAGTCTTTAGGGTTAATGGAATTGGTCTATTTCACCTTAAATCCAGCAGAAAAAAATGATGTCTTCTTTTGGAGGGTATAGTTCCTTGGCGTCCCAGTCTCTCCCCCAAACCATTGGTGCTGATGTGAGTCATGCCATTTTCACAGATGATTTTCCCACCACATCCATGCAGCTTCTGAGTCCTTTATCTGATTTTCACATTGGTTATCTTTCTGCTTCCAGCTTAATAAGCCATGTTCAGTTCTAGAAATATGATTATGAGACATGGCAACCTAGTAATAAGCACTAAAATTTTTTTCAGGAAGATTGGAAATTCAAAATAATTTACGAAATGAAAAAATAATAATCCTTTCCAGGGTGATGAAGAAATTTAAAAAATACAAAAAAACAATTTATTCTGTGTCCCACTGTAATATGATAAAATTTTATGTAAAATTAACATAACAGATAGTTTTACAGAAATCATATACATAAAGAAAAACTTATAGTGCCTTTTATTTTTATAAATGCTTATACTGGATGATATCACCAACCTTATCTTATAGCTAGAATAGAAGCAAGTAGAGTCAAATAATTAAATGGTCAAAATTTAAATCATGTTCAGCTTCTCAAAAATATATTAAGTAAATAAAAATGTATCATTGTATTTTTGTTGGCTCAGACACCAGATTTTTAGTCCTGTGCATGCTCATTTAATTAAGTTTTCACAAATAATTATTCTTTATGTTACTGTTCCTCTGGTCATCTGAATTGTGCAGCTATTAGTGCCCCTATAAGAGGTCCACTGACTGAGGATGTCCGTGGGCAGCTATTAGTGCCCCTATAAGAGGTCCACTGACTGAGGATGTCCGTGGGATGAATGAGATTCTACCTGTCTCTGACAGTGAGTCCCACTGAGAATAAGATGGAGGGATGCCTTAGACTACCCTTACCAGGCCAGCGGTAAAGATTGCTTATGACACTGTATAACTGGATGTTCTGTCCATCATGGAGACAGCCTATTCTCATTATCCATAAAGCCAGAGAGAAAGCTCTAGTGGAAAGCACTTCATATTAATTTTTATATATACACTTTGCCTCATGCAAATGTGTCAAAAAACTTTTTAAAGAACTATGTGTGTGTGTGTGTAAATGAAGAAATTATCAAATGGCTATAATGTTTTAGAAACTAGATTGAGCTATACTTACAGTACCAAAGAAGTTTAAATAAAATGTAATATAGTCCATATACAAAGTAATAATGTGTCAAGAATAAACTTAAAGAGACACCTACATGAAATGATTATTAGACTTTTACATCTATTTTATAAAATAATTTTATATCAATAAAAATAAATTGAGTAACCTGCCAATTGCTGAGAAGTATTAGAAATTTCTAGTTTTATCTTATTTGAGGGCAATAATTTTTTTAAAAATATATTTATCTTAATAATTACTAGAACATCAGATTCTTTATAAGGCTGCATAATAAAGACACATGTTTCACAATAATGGTGTTTAGTAAATGTATATGTATAAGTAAGCAACAGCTTGAGAAACAATGGAGTGCATGTGCTCTCAGGCACTGTCAGTTAGATGATCCATTACTGCTTCCCTGACATAATTTTAATGCTGAATATGCACTTAACATGGTGATGACATTGCCACACAGTCTTGGCATCTTTGATCACTTCTCCATGTCAGACATCTACTTGTTGTTGTATTGATTAATTCATTAATCATGGCCACTTTTATTTCAGAATTAGCATAACCAAACTGCTCTGAGTTATGATGCAAATATGTCCCATCAAAGACTAAATTAACATTTTACTGCTGTTAACCAGAGGCAATGCCTCATGTAAAGATTAAATGCCTGTGCCAACACTTCACACTGCAAGCTGTTTAGATTTCAAGATGTCTAATTTATGGATGAAAACGAAGAAGTTCATCTTCTTTCCATGCTGACAGAATAAAATCTCTAATGAAAGTTGTGATTCTATGCTACTCTGTTTTTAACAGCAAAGAAATACTACCAAGACCATTGAAGTCATTGAGGAAAATGTATATAATTGAGATTATACATTTGTGCTAGTGATTGCAGACATAAGAGACAGATTCCTGATATTATACTACTAAATACTCTTCCATTTTTCCTGATTATGAAACATGTAAGGCATTCAAAGTTCATTTTAAGTAGCAATTAAGTTGCATCACTGAGACCTGATAACTATTTGAAAAACAAAATAAAACTCCATTCAACTCTATAAATATGATTTGGAAGACTTTTTGCACATCTACTTTCTGCAGGCGATAGCTGTACATTAGTGTTCATCCAGAGAAATTCTGGTTCACAACCCTTGGGGGTTTATACAGCAAATGTCACATTTTCTATGTGGAGATAAATTCATAAATCAATGTGTACAGCTCATATTGCCTGAATCTTTATAGAAAAATTTAATCAGCTAAACACATACAAATTTTGCCACACTTCACCCACTGCTATGATGAGATCAGAAGGCAGCAGATGTATCTGGATGACAAAGAAGCATTGCAATTAATGTCAGGCAGATTCTGGGTAAAATATATTATGAAAATGTGACTAACTCCTGTGATGAGTCAGTCTTGTTCCCACAATGGAAAATAGAAGGAGAAAAGGGTTTTGCTATTTACAAGAGAATAGAGAAGGGTAAAAATAAGATAAGTAGATGTTTTGTTGCATTTACACAAAAGCCAGGTTACTTAGAGAACCTCAGGAAAGATAAATGTTTAGTCTACGAATTGAGAGAGAAGAGAAAGCAGGATAAGGTACTATCTTTATTGTATCATTTTCTTTAAGGATATTTGGTTATATCTTTTGAAAAGAAAACATACAGAAGTAAAATTATATTCATCATGGTAGTGAGATTAAAACAATAGGGTTTCCTGAAAGACAATTGGAAGGGGGTAAGAGCATAAAAATTTGTAATTGACAGGGGGTAGATATCATTGAGTTTTAGACAAGATTTTGCAGGAATCTTTCTAGATTATGCACTGTGGCACCAATTAGAGTGGTAGAGAGGAGATGTCACGAGTCGAACAAAGCCAGGACAGCTCATGAAAGGACTTCATATCAGGGCCAGTTTGCAGTCTCACTTTATATTCTAAAGCCACAAGGTGGTGAGAACAGGAAGACTAGATATGACAGAAGCATACATGTATGTGGAGAACATCAGGTTGTTAAGGATAACACTCCAATATTTTTGCTAATTCACCAGATCTGCTCAAAAGAGCCATGAGGTCATGCTTGGCAAATAGATGCTACTAGTGGTGATTTAAATCAATACCTAAATAAGTCACTACCTAATAATTGGCTCTTTCTACCTTATTCTACTTCAAAAGGACTGACACTAGCAGCTAAATTTTAAATTCTGGTGCAGAAATTTTAAATATCATAGCTTTGTGGAATGACAAGACGTAATGGTAGACATAACTGAGATACTGGCTAAAACATCTTATAAGACTACAATATTGTACAATAGGGTAAAATATACTGGCTGCCAATATCTGATGCTATTTTCCTTATAGTTAGCTTACACAGGTACAAAAATAAAATGGCTAGAATTTAGACTTGTTTTCTTTAAGAGTCTGACCACTCAGTTTAATTATGCTACAGTAAGTAAATGAGCAGCATGAATGGGCGTTTTTTGTAAATGGGAGGATCATAAGAGTGGGCATAAATCTGAGAGGACTGATAACTGAGTTTGATGGGGTGCATGACATAAAATCATCAAATAATAAATAAATAATTTAAAAAAAAAAAGAATTCAGACTTGTCCCTTCACAGTTAGAATTGAACATAGTAATACAATTAAAAGTGTTTTTCTTAATCGTGGGGTCAATTTATTTGAAGATTAGATAATTAAAAGTCAATGATTATACCATGGTAGACAGTGGTTTTCACCTGGAAGTTGTCATAGCTTCATAGTAGTAAGCCGAAGGAAATGACATTCCCTGTTATTTAGGAAAAAATAGTCTATGTAGAAACATGCTGGAATCAGAATATGGACTGCATTTCTTCTTCAGTCCACGCTTAATCCTGTTTGTATTGAGTTTGCTTCCTGATGTAGTTATAAACAACAAGAACCAAAGTAACTTGGGGAAGGAAAAGGTTTATTTATATTACATATCCTGGTCATAGTTCATCAGTGAGAGAAGTCGGCACAGGAACACAAACAAAAGGAAAACAGCCTACTGGATTGCTCTTTCTAAGTTGCTAGGCCTGCTTTCTTACACAACTCAGGTCTATTGAAACAGTTGACTGGCTCTTTTTCCATCAATAATCAATAAAGAAAATGTCCCATAGACATATCATAGGCTAATCTTATGGAAGCAACTCCTCATTTGAAATTTTCTCTGCACAGATATGTCTTTGTTTGTGTCTGGTTAACAAAAACTCATTGGTACTCTACTACTAATGAAACCCACAAAGATACAGCTGCTGATGATTTGTGTTTACCTGAGTTAAGCAAACAGATTATTTCAAACAAAGGAAGGAATACATAGTTGATAAGGGGCAAACTTGTCTGTCCTAGCTCATTCTGTCTTTTCCTAATCTCTACAATTTTCTGCCCCATGTCTATACACAAGAGGATTCAATTACCAAAGCCTTTATCACAGATCAATTAGATGGAGACTTGGGGATAAGAGGAAAAAGATTGAATGTTGATTTTCCTTGCTTCCTGTCCTCGTTCCATAGGCAGATCATTCTATGTTTCCCCACTAAGGATACATTCTCAGATTTATCTACAAGGAAACAAATCTCACCAGTTTCAGGAGCTTTTGTTCTTTCCAGACTAGAGGTTATGACCATTTTCCTTTTACACATGTCTCAGAAGCATCATCAATTTTGGTTTCTGTTACACAATAAAATTATTTTTGTTAGATTATCAATCTTTGAGTTTCTCCTTTGAGTCTCTCCTCTAGCCTATGACCAGCGATGGTGGTGGTTCTTGGCATTACTTTTAGTAGTTAGAGAAAGAGGCAGGAGGATCATAAACTCAAAGAGAACCTAGTATATAGAGCAAGAATATGTTTCCAAAACAAAGCAAAAATTCTTACAAAAACAAAAGCAAAAACAGTGTATTTGGGTGGCCACTGTTATTTACCAGAAAAGAAGAAAATTATAGAAGAAAAGCAAAGCAAAATAAACAGAGTACAAATGAAAAAACAAACTCAATATTAAATAAAGAATGATCTAATGAACTAAAAAGACCCTCTAGAACAATAACTATGTTTCATTTCATGCTTTCTTTCATTTTTTTATTTGAGAGGACTCATATAGGATGGCCTTGAATTCATTGTATTTCCAAAGCTAGCCTCAAACCATGATCTCTTTATCTAAGTCTTACCAATACTGAGACTTCAGATAAGAACTAGCACATCTGGCAAACTATTGTATTTTTAAAGTTGCCTTTCAACATAAACTATGCTACTGAGTGCACAACATTAACTCCCAGATAGTTTTTAAAGGCATTTTAGAAGAATCCTTGTGATTATAAAATGAAGAATGAGTAGAAAGTGTGGGTTACTATATTTCATCCTGTCAATCTTGTAATTAATTTGCTCTATTTAACACTCCAAATGAGAGAAATTAAATCAATAAATGCACAGGCAGCAAATATGTTCAGTCCTTAACTATGGAAGATTAGTATGTTACAGTAGCTTTTTTCTTAGAGAGGTCTCTAAAGATGTCTTATCTAATTTGCATAAAAATTTAAAATGGTGTCAGAAAATAAACAAATTCATAGCAAGACATTTTATATTAGGATAATTATGTCTTTTATAGACTGCATTTCTTAATTTTTCCTCTCATCAAAGTCCCTGGCATTTGGATATTTCATAATATTGTGAGCAGAATTGCTGGGATTTGGGATTAAACAAAAATGAGAGATCCTGATTAGTAAAGGAATCTAGCATTAGCAAAAGCTAATTAGCATATAAACAGAGCTGACTTATTTAGCACAATAAATATGGACTTTCCAATTACTTTAAAGTTCCAGTCATGATTGAGGCATTCATTGTTAATCATAAGCATTTTTATTTATAAATTTCAAATTAAAATACAAGTTAATAATTTAGCTGAATATAACTAGATAGCTAGTTCAATAGTTCATTTTCATGGCTTTATTTTTAATTGAGTTATAATTGATATTTACCCAGTCATCTATTTTAGTGCTACTGTTTAAGAATTTTAAAAACAAAAACAATTAGTACAACCACAGCCTGGTAACAGACTAATTCTGTCATGTTGTAAAATTTCCATGTATCTTAATGTATTGTAATTCATGGTTCTTGTTGGAAATAACATCATGGGACTAAAAAACTTATTTCCAATGGGATTTGAGTCCCACTTTGCAAGATGAAAATGTATATGGCACCATTGTCATTTGAAGAGCCTGTGAGTGAACAGGTTATAGCCCCTAGGGGAGTATGTACGATCACTATTATGCTAAATGAACACAGTAGTAAGCCAAATCCTAGTGAACTAATATATCTCTCAGTCTTTATCACGGAAGTTTCTATTTTCAATAGATGGTGACTAACAGAAACTGACAAGTCCCCAAAGTGCAAGGAATAAGAGACTGCAATGCTCAGCCATAAATGGTACAACTATATTACATCCATTCCTATAAATGTTGAGGAGTCATTGTGAAATAGAGAATAGGAAGTATTGCACAAGTCAAAGAGAGTCAATTTTCTCTTAAGAGCGAATGCAACAATTCTCCTGGAATCCAAAGATATATGAGTAGCACGAATTAGACATAATTAATGGGTGGAGGTAGGGAGAAAGAGAGACAGAGAGACAGAGAGAACACAAGGATGAAACTGCAGGGAAAGGAAATGGGAGAGAAGTTGAAGAAGGGGGAAAACATGAAAACCCTTATCAACTATGTATTCCTTCCTTTGTTTGAAATAATCTGTTTGCGGGCTGGAGAGATGGCTCAGCGGTTGAGAGCGCCGTCTGCTCTTCCAGAGGACCGGGGTTCGATTCCCAGCACCCACATGGCAGCTGACAGCTGTCTGTAGTTCCAGTTCCAGGCAAACACCAAGGCAAATAAATAAATAAATAATAAATAAAGTTTAAGAATTTTAAAAAAAAAAGAAAAAGAAAAGAAATAATCTGTTTGCTTAACTCAGGTAAACACAAATCATCAGCAGCTGTATCTTCGTGGGTTTCATTAGTAGTAGAGTACCAATGAGTTTTTGTTAACCAGACACAAACAAAGACATATCTGTGCAGAGAAAATTTCAAATGAGGAGTTGCTTCCATAAGGTTAGCCTATGATATTTCTATGGGACATTTTGCAATCTATTGCAATCTATTGTATAAAATTCTCAATGATAATAAAAAAATTAAGAAAGGAATATTCACTTTTGGTCTCCAGAGAATAACTATTTTCAATCTAACATTTCATATAATGTTAGTCCATTCTAATTGCTGCTGATTAACCTAGAGTCAGAAATGTAATACAATTAATCAATCAGCCATGCAGCACATCTGTAGTGATCATTCTGATAAAAAATTGAATAGCTCTTTAAAAAAATAAGCAAAATAGCTGGTATACTATATTTTCTGTTTGTGGGTCAAAAATATGCTTTCCCCAAGTGAAAAATACTTGAAGTTTTATGGAGTTTATTTATGAGTACCAGACAACAAGCCATACGCTGATGTTGAACTGACTGAAGTTGACAAGACTGAGATGTGGAAAATAAAAGCATGAATAAAATTGAGTCAATGAAGTAGGCAAGCTGGAAGTAAGATATCTGTAAAATTTAATTTACAGAGGCTTAAAAAATTAAGACCCTAATAAATTATGTTGAATCTGCTGTGAGTAAAGGTGACCAAAAATTAATGTAATCCTCTAAATTCTTAGGCCACTGTGCCTCAGCTTTAAGCATTTTCTCATATGGAAATGAAAATATCTGAATAAAAAATAGTATTCAACTAAGAAAGAAAAATGCATCCCATATGTCTTTCAAATTCATCATGATTAATTCTGGACATGGTTTAAATTGGAGACAAGTTTATGCTTCCTGGGGGATATATCTGTATTTTAAATCTTAATATTGTTAAATCTAAAACCATAGCATAAATTTGACTTGGAAATTCAATAATGGATTATCTTAATTTTCTTCTAAGTTTTATTGGAAGATAAAATAAAAACAATCATTTTTTAGAGAAACTTTTTCTAAACATTACTATAAAAATAGAAAATAGGTATTGCGGGATCCTTGGGGAGATTGATTCCCAGTTTTCTGAGAAACCACAATACTGCATTCCAAAGTGGCTGAACAAGCTTACATTCCCATCAACAATGAAGGAGTATTCCCCTTGCTCCTCATTCTCTCCAGCATAGGCTGTCATTTGTGTTTTGTTTTTGTTTTTGTTTTTTAACTTTTTTTTTTTTTTGAGTTTTGCTTTTTATTTTATTTTTTTATTTTTTATTATGAATAAAGACACATTTTCTATCCCTGTATATCCTTATTCAAGGTCCCTTCCCCATCCTACCCTCTCCAATCATCTGTGTTTTAAATCTTAGCAATTCTGACAGGTATAAGGTGGTATGTCACAGTTGTTTTGATTTGCATTTCTCTGATAGGAAAAATGATGATCACTTACTCAAGTGCCTTTCAGCCATTTGTAATTCTTCTGCTGAGAAATCCTTTTTTATTTCTAAACCTCATTTTTTGATTTGGTTATTCAGGGATTTTGGCTTTAGCTTCTTGAGTTCTCTATATATTTTAGAGATCAGTCCTCTGTCACTTGTAGGATTGGTGAAAATCTTTTCCCATTCTGTAGGCTGTCGTTTTGTCCTATTGGCAGTGTCCTTTGCTTTGCAGAAGCTTCTCAGTTTCAAAAGGTCCCACTTATTGATTGTTGTTCTTAGTGTCTGTGCTGCTGCTGTTAAATTTAGGAAGTGGTCACCTGTGCCAAAGTGTTACAGGGTATTTCCCATTTTCTTTTCTATCAAGTTTACGTGTGGCTGGGTTTAAGTTGAGGTCTTTGATCCACTTGGATTTGAGTTTGTGCATTGTGACAGGCATGGATCTATTTGCATTTTTCTATGCACTATCATCCAAATGTGCCAACATTTGTTGAAGATACTATCTTTTTTTCCATTGAATATTTTGGACTTCTTTGTCAAAGATCAGGTGTTCATAGGTGTGTGGGTTAATGTCTGGGTCTTCAATTCTATTCCATTGATCCACAAGTCTGTTTTTATGCCTGTACTAGGCTGTTTTTAATACTGTAGCTCTATAGTATAACTTGAAGTCAGGGATGGAGATGCCTCCTAAGGTTCTTTTGTTGAGCAAAATTCTTTTGGCAATCCTGGCTTTCCTGTTACCAAATGAAACTGAGTATTATTCTTTGAAGTCCTGTAAAAAATTGTGTTGAAATTTTGATGGGAATTGCATTGAATTTGTAGATTGCTTTTAGTTTGATTGCCATTTTTACTATGTTGATTCTACCAATCCAGGAACATGGGAGATCTTTCTATTTTCTGATATCCTCTTCAATTTTTTCTTCAGTGATTTAAAGTTGTTGTCAAACAGATCTGTTACTTCTTTGGTTATAGTTACACTGAGGAAGTTAATGTTATTCACTGCTATTATAAAGTGCGATATTTTCCTTATTTCTTTTTCAGCTCTTTTATCTCTAGTGTATATAAGGGCTACTGATTTGAGTTAATCTTGAATCCTGCTACATTGCTGAAGGTGTTTATTAGCTGTATAAGTTCCCTGGTAGATTTTGTGGATTACTTATGTATACAATCTTATCATCTACAAATAGAGATAGTTTCACTTCTGCTTTTCCAATTTGTATCCCATTAATCTCCTTTTGTTCTCTCGTTGCTTTAGCTAAAACTTTGAGAACTACATTGAATAGATAAGGGGAGAGGGGACAGCCTTGTCTAGTTTCTGATTTTAGTAGGATTGCTTTGAGTATTTTTCCATTTAGTTTGATGTTGACCATGTCAGCTTCTTGTTGATCACCTTTATTATCATTAGGTATTTTCCCTGTATTCCTTATCTCTCCAGGACTGTTATCATAAAGAAGTGTTGGATTTTGTCAAAGGCATTTTCAGCATCTAAGAATATGATCATATGTGTTTTTTCCTTTAGTTTGTTTATATGTTGGTTGACATTTATAGTTTTTTGTCTTTGAACCATTCCTGCATTTCTGTAATGAAGCCTACTTGATTGTGGTGAATAACTTTTTTTTATATATGTTTTTTTATTCAGTTTGCCAGAATTTTGTTGACTATTTTTGCATAAATATTTATGAGGAAAATTGGTCTGTAATTTTCTTTCTTTGTTGTGTCTTTGAGTGGCTTGGGTATTAGGGAAATTATGGCTTCATAAAAAGAGTTTGACAATATTCCTTCAGTTTCTACTGTATGGAACAGTTTGAGGAGTATTGGTATTAGTTTTTCTTTGAATGTCTATTAGAATTCTGCTCTGAAATCATCTGGACCTGTGCTTTTTTTACTTGGGAGACTTTTATTGACAGTTTCAATTTCCTTTGGGTTTATAGGTGTGTTTAGGTCTTTAATCTGACCTTGATTTAATTTTAGTAAATGGTACCTGTAGGAAAAGCTGTCTAATTCTTCTAGGTTTTCCATTTTTGTAGTTTATGACCAGATAACTCTATGGATTTTTGGGGGGAATCTGTTGTTATGTTCCCCTTTTCATTTCTGATTTTATTAATTATGATACTCTGTCTTTGCTTTTTGGTTTGTTTGAATAAGGGTTTATCTATCCTGTTGACTTTCTCAAAGAACCAAGTCTTTGGGCCACTTTGGAATGCACTTTGGTGGTTTCTCAGAAAACTGGGAATTAATCTCCCCAAGGATCTAGAAATACCACTATTAGGCATATACCCTAAAGACACACATTCACACCCCAAAGGCATTAGCTCAACTATGTTCATAGCAGCATTATTTGTAATAGCAAGAACCTGGAAACAACCTAGATGCCCCTCAACTAAAGAATGGATTAACAAATTGTGGTGCATCTATACAATGGAATACTACTCAGCAGCAAGAAAAAATGATATCCTAAAATTTGCAGGCAAATGGATGGAATTGGAGAATATTCTCCTGAGCGAGGTATCACAACTCAGAAAGATAAGCAGGGGATGTACTCACTTATTAGTGGACTTTTAAAAAAAAAGTAAAAAACAACCCAGCTGCAAACCATAACCACTGAACAGCTTGGGATCTAAAAATTATATTTAATATAGTCTTCTATTGTTTATTTGATCTTAACACTATTCATTCTACACAATGTAATTGTTACATATTTCTTCTTATTCCTATCACTCTATTTTATATCATTTTTTTATAAAGTTCTTTTTTAAAAAAATAGAAAATAGGATGGAATTAAAAATCTATCACCTAAGTAAGCATCTTACTTATTCTGAGGGACACTGTAAGAACACATTTCAGTAGATTCTAGTTGGCAAATCAACATTTATGACTTAACATTTAGAAGGTAACAAAATGCCTTCTAAATGGTTTTTCTGTAATGGGCAGTTGTGATTGGTGTTAATAGCAAGCAGAATAAATTCCATCCTCTTATTATCTAAGTTTTGACTTAGTAATGAATCAAAACTTCAAATTTTATCATAGAAACTGTTTTACACATGTTTATTGTTTTATTCTGTCTCTCTGTATGTGTTTATGTGTATGTGTGTAGGCACACCTGTGTATGTATACCAAGAGTGCATTGTATAGGAATGGCAGCAAGTGTTTTTATCTGCTCAGCCTCCTCTCTGGGAAATAAATAAATAAATAAATAAATAACATTGTTAAAAACAGAAAATAAATGCTTCAGTGACCTAAAATGCAAAGCTAAGGCAGTCATGTATATGAATCTGATACAAAACTATCATTTTGTGTAAATGTCACATAGTTTAATAGTTACTTAAAATTGTCCTTATGATACTTGTCCCCAGATGGTTGTTGTGGCTGTAAAGGTCAATAGCATTTAGATCAAGGAAGATACTGGTGCTTATTCATTATGTGCAGATTGATCTAGGTGACATTTTAGAAATACTTTATGAATAGACATTTAATAATTTCCTACAGTTCAATAACTGCCTCTTTCCTTGTTGTTAATGGAATTTACATATGAAAATGAAACATTGATTAGGAAGCTTTTTTTATAAAAAGATTGTCACCTCATTTTTTGTTCTTATATGAATTTTTTTTCATTTATTTTTCACCCCGACCACAGTTTCCCCTCTCTCCTCTGCTTCTGTCTCCTCCCCACACTCCCCTTCTACCTCCCTCCCAGCCATTCTTCCTTCACCTCCATATTCAGAAAGGGACAAACCTATGAGAGTCAACAAAGCATGACACGTTAAATTGAGACAAGACTAAGATCCTCCTCCTGAATCATGATTGAGCAAAGCAACCCACCTTGGGGATGGGGTTCCCCCCAAAACAGCTCAAGCTCCAGGTCAGTCCCATGCAGGTTTCCTAGAGGTTGGTACAGAGTAATGAGCACCCACAAACTCAGATCAGCTTTCTTTGTGAGTCCTCCTGTCAGGAACTTGACTCCTCTGGCTCATACAATTCTTTTACTTTCTCTTCAATAGGACTCCTGTACCTTGGAGCTTGCCAAGTGCTTGGCTGTGGATCACTGCATCTGCTTCCACCAGTTACAAGATGAAGGCTCTCTGATGACAATTATAAAAGTCACCAATCTGATTACAGTAGAAGGGCAGTTCTGGCACTCTCTTCATTATTTCTAGAAATCTTAGCTGGGGTCATCTTTGCGAATTCCTGAGAGTCTTCCTGGCACCAGGTTCCTCCCTAAACCCAAAATATGCCCCTCAATTAGATACTTCTTTCATTAATCTCCCTGTCTGTCCTGACTCCAGTTCTCTCATCCCAATTCTCCATGTTTCCATACCTCCACCCCGAACCCCAAGTGCCCCCAGTTTACCCAGAAAATCTCTTCTATTTTCTCTTCCCAGGGAAATCCATATCTCTCTCTTTGGGCCCTCCTTGTTACCTAGCATTTATGGGGCTATGGTTTGTAGTCAGGTTATCCTTTACATTACATCCACATATGAGTAAGTGCATCATACCATGTCTATCTTTCTGGGTTTGGGTTACCTCTCGGATGATTTTTTTCTAGTTCCATTTATTTGCCTACAAATGTCACAATGCCATTGTTTTTTACTGCTAAGTAATACTTCGTGTGTAAATGTGCCACATTTTCTTTATCCATTCTTCAGTTGAGGTGCATGTAGGTTGCTTCCAGGTTCTATTATAAATAAAGCTGCTATGAACGTAATTGAGGAGGTGTCCTTGTAGTATGATTGAACATATTTTGGGTGTATGCCCAAGATTGGTGTAGCTGGGTCTTGACACAAATTCCAGATTTTCTAATACCATACTAATTGCCAAAGAGGATGTACCCATCAGCACTGAAGAAATGTTCCCCTTACTTCATTTCCTCTCCAACATAGGCTGTCATTAGTGATTTTGATCTTAGTCATCCTGACAAGTATAAACTGACATCTCAGAGTCATTTTGACTTGCATTTCTCTGATGACTAAAGATATTGAACATTTCTTTAAGTGTAGCTGGGCTATTTAAGATTCTTCTGTTGAGAATTCTCTGTTTAAATCTATATCCCATTTTTAATTGGATTATGTGGTATTTTGATATCTAGCTTTTTGGATTCTTTATATATTTTGGAAATCAGTCTCTGTCAGACGTAGGGTTGGTGAAAATCTTTTCTCATTCTGTAGGTTGCCATTTTTTCTTATCTACAGTGTTCTTTGCCTTACAAAAGCTTTTCAGTTTCAGGACACCTCATTTATTAATTATTGCTCTCAGTGTCTGTGCTACTGGTGTTATATTTAGGAAACTGTCTCCAATACCAATGCATTTAGGGATACTTCCCACTTTCTCTTCTATCAGCTTCAGTGTGATTGGATTATATGATCTTTGATCTACTTGGACTTCAGTTTTTTCCTGGGTGATAGGTATGTTGAAGATACTTTCTTATTTTCATTGTATAATTTTGGCTTAAAGAAAAAAATCCACATGATCATTTTAGTGGATGATGAAAAATCCTTTGACAAAAATCTAACACCCCCTCATGATAAATGCCTTGAACAGATCAGAGATATAAAAACATACCTAAACCTAATAAGAGCAATATAAGCATCCTGACAATCAACATCAAAGTAAACAGAAAGAAACTCAAAGTGATTTCACTAAAACCAGAAACAAGACAAGGCTATCCACCGACTCCATATGTATTCAATATAGTATTTTAAGTTCTAGCTAGAGTAAGGCAACAAAAAGAGATAAAAGGGAAAGAAACTGGAAAAGAAGTTAATTCTTTTGATATGATATTATACATAAGTGACTCAAAAAATACTACCAAGAAACTCCTACAGATGACAAACCTCTTTAGTAATGTGGTTCAGCACAAGATTAACTTAAAGAAAATCTGCCCTCCTATATACAAATGATAAACTAGCTGGGAAAAAAATCAGAGAAACAACATGATTTATAAAAGCCACAAATACTTTAAAATATCTTGGGTTACTGTAACCGAATAAGGAAAAAGCCTATATGAAAAGAACTTGAAGTCTTTGAAAAAAGAAATTAAAGAAGATATCAGAAGATAGTAAAATCTTCCATGCTTCTGGACTAATGAGGATCAACATAGTTAAAAGTGGCAATCTTACCAAAAGGAACCTAAAACTTCAATGCAATCCCCATCAAAATTCTAACACATTTCTTCACAGACCTCAAAAAACAATACTCAACTTCATGTGGAAAACAAACAAATCAAGGATAATTAAAACAATGATGTATAATAAAAGAAGTCCAAGTATATTTTCATCCCTAATTTCAATCTCTAATATAGAACTAAATATTAAAAAAAGCATGGTATTGGTGGGCCAATGGAATGAATCAATGTAAACTGATGATGTAAACACCTGATTTTTTTCACATTTTTCTTAAGCATTTCTCTGTAAAAAGTTACCTGTTTTACAACTAATCATTATTTAACTAATTACAAAATCTAAAATACAGTTAGTGATGGGTAAGTTAGCCATAATATTTTTGGTGACCTTGCTTCTCAAAACATAAATTTACATGCAGAATTTTCATGCATATTTTATTTCAATTGATATCTCTTTCATTCCCCTGCTCCTAATTCATCTCCCCACACTACCCACACACCACTTGGCCTTCAGTATTCTGTCTTTCACTTTTTTCTCCATCCCGCCTTTAAAGCCTTTTTTTTTTTTTTTTAGTCTCCCTGATTTCTTTCTAGATGACTGAGCTCTCGCTTGGATATACTTTAGCAGTCACAATCTACATATGAAAGAGAACGTGATGTGCTTATTTTTTAAACACTGGATTACCTTCCATTTCCCTGGAAATTTTATTTCTCATTATAACTTGTTGTGGTTTGAAAGAAAATGTCACTCAAAGGGAGTGGTATTATTAGGATGTGTGGTCTTTTTGGAGGTCTTGTTGGAGGAAGCATGCCTTTGCAGAGGTGGGCTTTGTGTCTCATATCGGCTCAAAACATGGCCAGTGATTCAGTTTACTTCCTATTGCTTTTGGATCAAGATGTAGAATTCTCCAGCACCATGTGTGTCTGCATGGTACCATCCTTCCAGCTGACATGCTCTCCACCATGATGATAATGAATTGAACCTCTGAAAATATAAGTGGCCTCTCTATGTTTCTTTTTATAAAAGTTGCCATAGTCATTGTTTCTCTTCACAGCCATAAAAACACTTAACTAAGCTATGGTTAAATTACATTCTACCACATTTTAATTATCCACTTATTTATTTTTTCCAAGTTTTTTTTGATTTTTTTAATTTTAAAATTTTGCTTTGTTTTGTTTTGTTTTTTGTTTTTTGTTTTTTAAACATGACCACTACTGTTCCTCCCATCCCATTTGCCCATCCATTCCTGAGAGAAGGTAAGGACTTCCATGGTAAGTAAATGAAGTCTGGTGTATCAATTAAGATAGGGCCAAGACTCTTTCCCCAGTATCAAGGCTGGGTAAGATGGTCTTCTGTAGGGAATGGGCTCCAAGAAGCCAGTTCATGCACTAGAAATAAGTTCTGCTCCCGTTGCCAGAAGTCCCATAAACTGCCCACACCATTCAACTGCCATCCACAGAGGACCTAGTTCAGTCCCATGGAAGTTCACCAGCACTCAGTCCAGAGTCAATGAGCTCCCAATAGCTAGATTTAGCTATTCAGTTGTCTCTATGGGTTTTCTATCATGATCTTGACCCCCTCTTTGCTCATATAGTCTCCCCACTTCTCCTTGCCTGGAAGCTCAACCCAGTACTTAGCTGTGGATCTCTGCATCTCCTTCCATAAGTTGCTGGATATAGGTTCAATAATGAAAATTAAGGTGGTCATCAATTTGATTATAGGAGAAGGTCAGTTTAGGCACTCCCTGTACTATTGCTTAGAGTCTTAGCTGGGGTCATCTTTGTGGGTTCTTGGGTATTTCCCTAATACCAGGTTTCTCCAGAACCCCACAATGGCTCTCTTTCTCAAGGTAACTCTCTTCTTGTTCTCCCTCTCTTTCTTTCCCCCAACTCAACCATCACATTTCCTCAGGTTCTCTTCCCACCTTCCCTTACTCCCTCTCTCATATGATCCCAATTTACTCAGTATATCTTCTCTTTCCCCTTCCAATAAGAGGTTCCTTGTTCCCTAGCTGCTCAAAGGTTGTGGAGTATAGCCAGGTTATCCTTTATCTCGAAAATCCACTGATAATCATCAGTGTACATGTTTGTCTTTCTGGGTCTGTGTCATCTCACTGAAGGTGTTGTTTTTTTTTTTTCTACTTCTATCCATTTGCCTGCAAATTTCAGGTTGTAATGCTCCATTGTATAAATGTACCACATGTTTTTACAAATCTGTCCTTTGATTGAGGAGCATCTAGGTTGTTTCCAAGTTCTAGCTATTTCAAATGCTGCTATGAACATAGTTGAGCAAATGACTTTGGGAAAAGAATGTGCAACTTCTGGGTTCATGTCCAACAGTGATATTGCTGGATGATTGAGCAGATTGATTCCTGGTATTGTGAAAAATCACCATACTGATTTCCAAAGTGGTTGTACAAGTTTACATTCCCACAAGCAATGAAGAATTATTCCCCTCTCTCTGAATTTCCTTCATTAGAAGCTCGTTTAGCAAATGGTAATAATAGATTCTTTTAAAAGGCCCATGACTTCACTAGCACTGGGAAGCTGGCTAGGTTTCCAGTACCAGGCATGATTTATTGCCCACTAAATGGACCTTATGTCCAATAGATAACAGCTGGTTGCCACCAGGATGTGAATGCCAATTAGTGTACCTTTATGCCAATCTTGCCATGGTGGTACCTGTCATACAGTTAGGAATCTATAATTGTGTTCCTCCCTTCACAGCTTGCAAAGTGTTCTCTGGAACCATGCTATTTTAAAAAGTTATATTTCAGTATAATTTACTTTCATTCCTGAAGAACAAGCCCAAGGCCTTATACATTCGAACAAGCACTCTACTACTCAGCTCATTATGGTACTCCTCAAACATCATGGTACAATGTACCTTTTTGTGCCCTCCCCTTTACTTTTTTACTCTCTTTTGTTGGAGGCAACCAGTCAGTGTCTCATTATAAATTTCAAGTTGGATTTAAAATCACTGTGTAGTCCATTCTACTCTTGAACTTGACATTCCCCTTCCTATCTTGCCTAGGAAGTACTGGGACTATAGGTGAACACCTCATGTGCTTCTTGTTACCATATGTAAGTCATTCACTGGAGACTTTTTGACAAGCTAGACATCAGTCTATATTGGTTTTATGATTAATTTTTCTTACCTTGTATGCTCTAAAATCCACTCTACTATGAGTTATCTTTGTCTTCATTTCCAGTATCCAACTCTTATAGTCTTTCTTTCTTCTCCCATTACCTTATGAAATATAGGGTTACCATTTTTGTCACCTTTGAGAGTAGCTTAAAACTTATTTTGATATATTAGAGACAATATAGTGACTACAGAATTTCAGTTGCTTTTGCAGCATCGTGTTTTGTTTTTGTTGCATTTGAAATATAATTCATAGGTAGACATATGCACACATAACATTACTTGTTATTTATTTGAGTATTTTCTAGTTCAATACCCTTATAATTACCACCTCAATTACTCTTCAAATAGTTATTCCTTTACTTGCTTTTTACATTTTTACCTGGATTAATCCTCTCCTCTCCTCCTCTCTGTCTCTCTCTGTCTCTGTCTCTCTGTTTCTTTCTGTCTCTCTCTCAATCTCTCTCTCTGTCTCTCTGTCTCTGTCTCTGTCTCTGTCTCTCTCTCTCCCTCAGGAAAAACCAGACCAGCCAAATATCAACAGAAACATTAAAAACAAGATACTGTTCATTATTCGCTTTAGTGATAATTGGCAAGCAATGAAATATCTCCATTTTTATTGAAAGCAACCTGATTTGCTTTTACTTCAGAAAGATGTTATCACTTGCTTTATAATTCTAAGTTGGAAAATATTTTCTTTCAGGACTTTGAACATTCCATGTAACTAGTTCTTGCTTTTATCTTTTATTCTAAGACCAGATGACAATCTTATTGTTCTCCTTTAAACAGTAATGTGGCATTGTTCTCTAAGACACATTTGTCTTTTGCTTTTAGGAGATTTACTTTTATGTTCAGTGTCGTATTTCTTTAGCTATTCTAGCAAAAGCTTTAAAAAACTTTTTGAATTGAGTATCTTCCATTAGTTAAAAAATTCTGACACACATTTTTTTTAAATGTCACTTGTAGTTATGAATACCATACGCATTTATATATGATTCCTTAATTTCACTGCTCTGTTCTGATATGATGATACTTTTATCTTTCGGTTTCAGTTTGAATATTCTCTTTTAAATTTCACTCTGGTACATTTTATTACTCATACATTATATATTTATTATCATATTTCCACCTTCCATTACTATTGTTTACACATCTATTGACCATGTTCTTCCTTTTTTATTTTCTTGTCACCTTCAAGTCTTTCTCTTTCTCTTTCTCATTTTGTTCAAGGCATGTACAGATGATCACAGGCACTGTGTGCTCCTGTGTAAAACAGCTATGTCATATTCTTAGGACAGCATTTTATAATATTCCTCCACGTCTCCCAACTGCTATAGTCTTTCCACCGTTCTATTATTTTCTCACTTTAACTTAATTAAGTTTTGAAATATTGTAGTCATCCTTGTAGTGGTGCATAAAAACTCTACCTGTATTTCACTGATGATTTTGTATTTATTGTTACCTACTGTCTCCTAGTCTGATGTTTTGCTATATCTGATATAAATTTTATATGTCAACTTTTATTTGTAAAAACACACACAAACACAAAAAACTGGAGAGATCCTAAAATATTATTAAAATTTATTTCTCCTTTATCTGGTAGGATGTATGAACATAGATTAACTAGATTTCCTGGGTGTCTGAGCTGACTTGAAACTTCAGCATGGCAGATATTATTTTATCTCCAGTTGGAGTGACGGCTCTCCTTGAGCATAGGACAGAGCTCCATTATACTTTCTGCTGTTCCTTTTCTCCTAAGACTGTACATTTTAAATTGTTTTTGCTCAGCTTGCTCCTTTTTATTATAGATATACATAAGAGTAACTGTTAATAACCTCTTGAAACATGCTATAGTGGGTGTCAGGCCCTGAGAAGCTTGCCAGACTGACAGCAGGCCCTAGCTGGCATCTGAAGGTTCCAGAAAAAGCCCATGAGCAGACATCATCTAAGGAGGAGACATCACTTAAGAGAAAAGAGCTGACATTCCAAACATTTCCTTCCTGGGAAAGCAACATTTACAATAAAACAGATAGTCTCCAGGTACAGGTAAACCTTAAGGAGCATTGTTAAATGTTGTTACATTCCTAGAATTCAAAGCAGCCAATGAATTCATAATAGGTACCAACCCCTAGCCCGTGCTAAGACCAATTCCAGGACTGTAACTCCACATCTCTAAAGCCCCTAGAGCATCCTCAACAATAAAAATCGTTTCCTCCTGCAGCTAAGGGTTACTTCTTCTTCACTGCAATGTAGGACAGGTGGAGTGACCCAAGCTAGTTTATCAATAAAGAGACTCTTTGCTGTTGAATTGCATCCATCTCTTAGTGGATTTGTGTAGGGTCTTGACTCTGGACACAACAGTAGGTTATCTTGAAATATCCTCTGCCAACCTCATTAATATAAAACTCTTTAATTTAGCCTCAGGCAGATATTTTGGACAAGGAAAGAAAGCATTCATGTACTTTACCAAAATGTCACATAAATGGTGTCTAAGCCACTTACTCCTAGTCTTCTCTAAAACTTCTTAAACTAGGACGTCATAATCTACTATGAGCACAATTGTCTCCATGTTCCTACCAGTATGGCTCATTAAGCCCAATTAAAGTAATCAACAGCTGTCTTAATCAGTACTCTCAAAGTCCACGTTCCACCAACTAGTGGCATAGTAAGGCCTGTTACAGCAATATCTTACTTCCTGGTACTAAATCCTTTCTGTTGCTGTGAAGAAACATCGTGATCATGACAACTCACTTTGTAGAGGATTGCTTACAGTTTCAGAAATTTAGTCCACTGTCATTGTGGCCTCAGAGCCTACTTCCAGTGACACATATCCTCTAACAAGGTTGCATCTACTCCTACAAGGCCACCCTTCTTAATTCTTTCTAGTAGTATGATGATGATGATGAAACATTCAAATATATAATCCTATGTTGATCATTGTTATTCAAACCACAGCAGTAGTGCTGTTTGGGGAACATTATAAAACATTTAAGTGGTGTAGCCTTAAAAGAAGAAGAATGTCATTGCAAGCATTTTTTAGGGGTTAGGGTTTGTCTTTCTTCTGTGTCTTGCTTTCCTCTTTCTCTCCCTCTCTCTTCTCTTCTCTCTCTCTCTCTCTCTCTCTCTATATATATATATATATATATATATATCTTGCTCTTCTATTACTTGTGTTTGTATAAAATTTGATCAGCCTGATTTGTGATACCATGCCTCATTTTTTAAACATTATGTACTCGCTATCTGGGACCATCTTCTAAAATAAGCTCTTCCCTAAGTTAATTTTTATCATAAACACAAAAGAAAGTGCATACAATAGTTAAAGAACTTTTTATTTATATGTGGGCACCAGAGTTCAGATTACCAGACATCACATAAAGCCAGACAAAGCAGTACATACCTATGATCCCAAATCTTCTAAGTAACACTAAATACTGAAGCTGTATATCTAGCATCTAGAATGCTCAGTGGAATCTTCTGGGCTTTAAAGTGTTTAGTTAGTTCTGTTTGTCCAGCCTATGGGCTTGTCTATTAGATGATTCTATATTCTATCAAGTTTGTAATCTCTATTAATCATCACAACCCAGTTTAAAATTCTAATACAGCAAGAATGTTGCCCTGATCATGGTCACAAAAGACTTCTTTGTTGTGAGATAAAATGAACCATTCATGGTTTAATCTTCTTTTAACTTTCAGTGGCATTTCACACCATGAATTTTCCCTATTTCTCTAAGTTTCACTTCCATAGTCTCTCTGACAGCTCATTGTGACATCTTATTACTGTGGAGGATTTTTCACATCAGTTTATTACTCATATGAGGATTGTTTTACTCTTCTTTCTCACATAATATACTACAGCAATAGTAATCATTCCCATGTTTGATTGTTATTCGTATGATGGGTTATTCCCAAGTTATTACTGAAGTTGGGAATACTGTTATTAGTATGATAAGTAATTCCTGAGTCTCAATAGAAAGCATGGGTGCACGTGCATACACACACACACACACACACACACACACACACACACACAAAGAGAGAGAGAGAGAGAGAGTCACTTTCTTTTTTTTTTTTTTTTAAAAAAAACTTTATTTATTTGCCTTGGTGTTTGCCTGGAACTGGAACTACAGACAGTTGTTAGCTGCCATGTGGGTGCTGGGAATCGAACCCGGGTCCTCTGGAAGAGCAGACAGTGCTCTTAACCGCTGAGCCATCTCTCCAGCCCCGAGTCACTTTCTTTTTAAAAAAATTATTTATTTATTATGTATTCAGAAGAAGGTAACAGATGTTATCATAGATGGTTGTGAGCCACCATGTGGTTGCTGGGAATTGAACTCAGGACCTCTTAAAGAACAGTCAGTTTTCTTAACCTCTGAGCCATCTCTCTGGCCCAAGAGTCACTTTCTTATACTATTATTTAGATACCCAAAATTTATGCATCCAAAATCTCTCTTTTCAACATTACTAAATTTAACACCATCTTCTCTGGTTAAGACAGGCAGTTTCTTGATTTATTCCTTTAAATTATTTTCATTTTCTTTAACTTTGACATCAAAATAGTATTTTTGCCATAATTTGTCTTTACATATAGCAAAGCCTCAAATAAATATTTAAACATGAAAAATCATCCATATAGGTTAGTGCAGAATGCTGTCATTGGAGTGCAAACACAGATATTTTTGTAATTACCATTTTAATATGTGAATAAAAGCCACAATTTTGTTTTTTACAAACTTTGGACATTAATTATTATTTGATTCCAAAATTATCATTAATTGTTGAAGATTACATTGCTTCAAAGAAATACATTTTCCTGCAGTGAGACATTCATGTCAATTGTTTCTTAATAGAAATTTAATAAAAATCATCATTTTAGATGCATTCCAAAATCAGTCAACTTATGTAAAAGGGAACAAGTAAGCTCAGTACTTTCCTCACTAGACAATCAAATTTTACAAAGTATCAGTGTACTATATCAAACTGAGAATTATGTTTAAATCGAGGTCCTTGATGACACAAATATTGAAAACAAGACAATGATAAACTTTTGTGATTTGAATTTGCTAGATAGACCAAAGTAGCCTCCATCTTACTGCAATTTTCCTATCACAGTCTTCTGAGAGCTAATTTTATAAATGTTACTACTATGCATAGGTAATAGGAAATTTACTCCAAAAGAGCCAATTTAAGAGTTTTATAAATAAACAACATATCTGATCACTTCCCCTTTTCTTTCAAATTAAGAATTTAGACATTGTTTTAAGTTGATTTTACATTAATATTTTTCTGTTTTAAATTTAAAGATAAAATGATAATCAAATAACTCAATAACCCAGCTGATAACAATGAGGTTATTAAATAGTCATAAGAGTATGAACATGGGCCTGGAGAGATGGCTCAGTGGTTAAGAGCACTGCCTATTCTTCTGGAGGACCTGAGTTTAATTCCCAGCATCCACATGGCAGCTAACAACTGTCTGTAATTCCGAGATCTAACACCATTACACAGTTATACATGCAAGCAAAACACCAATTCACATAAAATAAATAAATATTTAAAAAAGAGTATGAACGTATTGTTAGAAGTAGCAATATCCTGAACACCATAATTAATAGACTAGATATTTAAGGATAAATGATTATTTGCTGTGAGAAAAGTATTCCATAAAGGCTTCAACATATCTTGATGAGAAACTGGAATGACAGTTGCCATCATTTCTTATGCAAAGAATGAGTTCATATTTAAAAGGTGTGATAATATTTAATTTATTACTCCAATGTGAAAGTCTCTGAGCTACCTTTGAAGATATTTTAAATAAAAATGCACATATATTAGTTTGCATTTGATGAGTTGAGTCTTACTTAAGCATTTAGGAATTAAGAAAGTATTAAGTGCTATGATTGGTGATGATATCAGCAAGAAAACATGTTGTAAAAATGGTACACACACTAACAGAAGACCAGAAGAGACTTCAAAGAAAGTACCAAAGAAACAGGACTTTCATTTATTAAGTAAAATGAAGGTTTTCAATGGTGAAATCAATGACAAAAATGTGATTATAGAAATCATATTGCTTGTATTTAGCATTGTTGTGTGTATATGATTTTATAGCAAACTGCTTTCATGTTAAATAATCAAATAGGGGCTTTATCCATGGGAGAGGTTCCTTCTCTCCCTCTCAGCAATCTTTAGTCACTTTTAGTTCTTTTTCTAGTGATCACATTCCAAGATTTTCCCCTTCAACATTAGCAAGACTAACGACATTATTTCTGCTCAGTTATTATTTAGGCAGCTATCATGTAGAGGTATCTTCGGTGTAGCTTCCTTGTATCTCTCAACAGACATTTTGGTCCTCCTGCTCTGATAATTTTCCTGCCCAAAATCTGAAAATTTTCTCTGAGCCTCAGGTGCAGGAGTTGTTTTATAGATGTATCCATTGTAAATGAATTCCACACCATTTATTGATTTCTATATTAGAACCTGTTGAAGTTTTCTGCAATGGCTTTCTATTACTATAAAAAGAAGCTCCATTGATGAAAGATAAGAACTATATTTTTTTCTATGGGTACAAGGATAAGTTTTAGAATGCCATTAGGAATTAAGGTGGTCTAAAAATGGGATGGTAATAGGTTCTCTTCTAAGATCTATGACCACACTAGTCTTGGGTAGTTGGCTAGGTTTTAAAGTACCAGGAATGATTTCCCTTCTATTGAGAGAGGCTTAAATCCAATGATATAGCTGTTGGTTTTTGCCAGGATGTGATTGCCATTATTATACCTTTAGAAATATCTTTTCACCATAATATTTCAAAAAAAAGGCCATGAATTTGAGATGGAATCAGGGGATGGTTCATGAGAGGCATTGGATATAGGAGACATTGAAGAGGTTGCAGAAAGAACAGGACAGAGTGGAATAATGTAATTGCAGTTTAATAATAAAAATTAATCAGTAAAATAAAACCTGGTTAAATAGATTCAGAAGAGAGTGAAAGGCATGTAGACAAGCATGGATCTCCTTATCTTTAGACATGTTTCTGTGTTTTATGATTTAATAGGATCTAAAAGGATTGCTGCTGAACTTCCAGGCTGTTTATCATCATAATTGCAAACAGAGATTGCCAGTATTAGTATTGTCATACTTACTACTAAATATGAAATAGTTCTTATGTTTAAGACTCACCATGATGTTAATAGATTACATTTCTCTAAAACCTGATCCATAGCCTTCAGATTATGGATATTGAATTTTTCATAATACTTTCTGTTCAGTCTAGGAGATGTTGCTTCTCTGAGTTGTGAAGTTAAATATAAATATTCTTAATTTTGATTGTTATCATGAGGGTCAGGAGTATTTTTTAATAGAATATGAAAGCCCCCTTTTTTAACATTCAGTGGCACTTGAAGACTTACCAGCTTATCTTATACCTATTTCACTTACAGTTTTGAGGCTTCATAATGTGTTGGAGAAGATGCTAGTGAAAAAAACAGCCCTAAATTCACGTGCTGAGTGCTTACTGTCATATATACATATATACATATATATATGTATATACATATATATATATATATATATATGAAACTAAGTGTTTAAGCATCTAGTAAATGACTGGGAATTTTTAAACTCAAGAAGACACTGAGAGATCTATCTTGAAGCATTTAGTTACTCAGCATTTAATGCCTTATTTTTAAATGAGCTATATATAGCTGGTACAATACAATTGGAAAAAAATAATACAAGGTTGATAGTGTCTCTGTTAGTGACTTGAGTGTTATTGACACGTTTTTTTTCCCCATCTGACAAGAGCCAGTCTCAATGTGAAAAGCAATATGACCTTTGTAAAGTAGCTCTAATGTAATATGATATTTCCTGTCATGAGTAATCAGTGTTTGTATTCTCCATTCCACTGGTCTTCATCTCGCTTCCACTTACAGAAAATAACTTGTGTCAATATGATCACACACATTAGGATGCATTACAGAGTAAGTAAATGCATTTGTCTATCATTATCAAGTGACAAGTTCAATTAAAAATGTTTAGTCTTATATGTCTTATCTTCTAGTTAGTTTGTCTGCTTTTAAATTAGTTTTCTTTATAAAATCTCATTATTCAAAGAAACTTTATGCAGACAGTTCACAAAGCCAGGATAAAATGATTATATTCTTGTGTGTTTTATTGTACTAAACATATGACAGAAAATATTTAGTAAATTTAGGATGATTATATATGTACATATTGACAAAGAATCATGGTATAAAAACTGATGCTATTTCTCATGACAATACTTGATATATTTCAGATAAAAATATTTATACAACATTGTATCTTAAAGGTAATTCATAGCAAAATATTATTTCATAGAAATTATCTTACATAACAAAATAGTGATGAATCCAACTTTTATTCAATTTTGTTTCTAAATTAATATATGTTTCATCTACTGAAGAAATTGCACATGAAAATGGTTTCTATTTTTTGTGATTATGTTAAGCAAAGAATTCACATAGGTCCTGCTTCAACAATATCACCTCAACTTTATTTGTATTCCAGGTTGATTAAATTAAAAAAAACTATAGCATAAATGATGAAACTAAGCTTTTCTTGAATAATGAACACTTAACCCAATGAACTATAATTAACTATTTTAATATTCTTTCCTTTGTTCTCGTCTATACTTCAGCACAGAAGTAATGATTTCTTTAACAGCAACTCAGAAACTTACATCAATTTCAACCATCTTTGAATTTAATTAAGACTATTTTATTGCTTCCTTTTCATCCCCTGCTGAAATGCTTGTCAAGTTCTATTCAATTTTTCTTTGTATTCCTATGTAAAATTTACTTTGTTCAAGCTATTTGCCAGAAAGTACAATAAACTTGAAATGATAGCACTAAAATTGAGTTATTTTATTACTTGTTTTTTTTTATATTCTAGCAACATTGATGAAGTATTTTTAAGATCCTTGGAATCAAAGTTCTTCATGTTTTAATTCTACGCAATACTGAATTTTTTATTTCCTTGAAATTATTTATTGGCAATGTATAATGTTAAACTTTTTATCTGTATGTTATAAGCCCAAATGAAAAATAATGTATCTTGAATTATAGAGGGACAAAACATGAAGAAGAGGTTGGGAAAATTGAAAACTTCAAACTTAAGTCTCACAAAATGCCGTTTACAATTTGCATATGGTCCAAGAGGAAGTACACACAAGCATACAGTTAAAAGCCTTTAAATCTACTATAAAGTAAATTACATACAATTTGACCTGAAAGCACTTATATTAATTTTTAAATCATTTCTCTAAATATTTGAGTTTTCAAATTATCTTTAACTTTTGCATAACAATCTAATTTATTTATACCTCTTTTTGTATTCAGTGAGTTTTGTTATCTAGAAACATTCATTAAAAGCACTAACAAGTAGTGAACAAGTCTATGTTTATTAAAGTAAGGATACATATATCGTAGTCAATTCATTTTCTGTCAGCTCCTTCTGTCTGAAGAAGTTTCAGAAAACTGCTGGCAACCTGATTTGTGTATTAATGAAATACTAAATGTCTAGGGTTTTCTGGTGGGAGAGTTCATGGAAGTAAGCAGAACTGAGAAACTGGTCGGGAGTAGAGTATAACTATTTATGACTGTATTATCAAAGTGTGACCCTCACCAACAAGTCTCCAAAACTCTTTGCCTTTTTTTAAACAAATTTGCTTCTGTTAACTTTTTTTCCTTGCCTCACTGAGTTATAAGGTAAAGACCTCAATTTGTGCTTAAATTGGCTTCAAATGATTTGAATCTCTCTGTGTTCTAAGCTGAATAGCTAATGATCACTGTTATGATCACATGCAGGTAGTTCAGAGGCTAATGGATTTGAAATGTAGAATTCTTAGTTTTGCTTGTTGGTAATATACAGACTATGAACCTTTGGTTAAAAATGTGTTATGGATGAATGAGTAAGGTTAGGTTGCTAGATCCTTACCAACTAGTCTTTCAAAAATAACCAATTGAAGCTCAGACACTGTCTTTTAATATAACCTTTCTGCCATTATTGAGTTTCATACACTGAGTAAGAAGCACTACAAGTTGGCTTGCTCATAGTTTGTGGATCTGGAAGTTCTAGGTCAGGCTGTTCTAAGGTTCATTGTCTGGCCAGACCCTGACTTGGCCTGCCCACCCTGTTGACAATGTCCTTCACACAATGTCCAAAATATAAGTATATGAGCCATATCTGAACAAAAACACACTCTGACCTGATTTCAGTTTAATTACTAAATTCTTTATGTTAGCCTCACTGGGTTGGGAGAGTAGCACTTCAAGAAATTAATTTGGAAGTGGCATGAAAATTTAGGCTCTCACAGTCATGATGGCATCTGTGACAGGAAGGAAATTATAAGATGCTTTCAAAGTCCCACTATTCTTTCAGAAATAAAGCTGAGATGCATCATTTTCAGTCCATGTTCTGTTGAATAAAGATGAGAACAGACTAAAGGGAGACAAAGGAAAAAATGTGAAAAGAAAACCACACCCAATTAATTAGACTAGTCGTTTAAGACTAAATATACACTGAAAAAGAAAATCAGAACCTGTTGTTTTTAAGTGAACTAATCTTGCTGATTTACACGAACAAGTCTTAATGGAAGATTTTTTTCCCAGCAATTTCCAATCTGCTCATATATTGAACCACAAATTGCCTCTTATTCTTTTCTCAGGCTGCTCAAAGTTTGAATTTCTGTCAGAGCTGCCAGAGTCTGAACAGGCCAAATCAGCACTGTCAGTTCACCATGTGCACGTGAGTAGGAATTAGCCCTAATGAGGAATGATTGTGAAGAAGGCAACCCAAGTGGATGAGGAGATGGCTCAGACGTACTTGGGTAGAAAGGGAGCTTCATGCTGAGTTGCTTATAAAGTGGGATTTTGAAAAGTCAAATACGGTGCAGGATATCCAGAGAGAATGCAGAAGATCTTGACATTCCTTGACAGAAGATTGTACTTGATTTAAATTATAATAGTTTGTCACTGATGGGACTTCAGGAAGACCCAAACAAGGACACACATCCCAGTGGTGAAAAGAGTCAAAGGCTGGACAGGAAGAATTAGAAGTTATGCGAAAGTGAAGAGTGCTTTGCTGATGATGAGAATAAACCAAAAAGTTAAGATATGTTGAGACAAGGATAATCCATTTGGAGTATAAAAGGGTATTTAAAGTGAAATGACCAAGGAATAAACTAATAATAGTTACTGATAATAAAACTTAGAAATGACTAAATATCTGTACAGAATGAGAAGAGATACTAGCTAGTGTTCTACAGCATTTCAGAGTAGGTAGAAACTTCAGCAGCATATCATACCAGGAAAGGAAATGTTTCATTTCAGATATGGAGCTTAGATATTCTTTAATATATTGATAATATAAATTTGTTTTTAGAATTTAAAAAAAGTTTTATTCATTTCATTTTCTAATCTTAAACATGCTATTTTAGGTTGTTATTTGTAGAATTATTCAATATTATACTCAAATGTATAGAATATAAAACCTTTTTATTGTTAACTATCAAAAAATGTGAATGTCAGGTCATATAAATCAACATAGAAATTGTTCTTTACATACAAATTGTTCTATTTTATAATAGCATATAACATTTTTTTCTGTCTATTCTCAAGATCTTTCTTATAACATTTGAAACAGGAGGTTTTTTTCTGAAATAAAAATAGAAAGAAAAGCTTTTAAAAAGATTTGTTGTAACTAAATATAACATAAAATATAGTACTCATTGAGAATAATTCATTTTCTAGGCACTAAGGGGAATGTGGGGAACATCATTTGACATTCATTCCACCAGTGTATGTGCACAGTCTACCTAATCTGACTCTAATCTCTATACATTTCAGTTCAGATATAAATACATGGTCAAGGTCTGACTAATGAGAAATGTAAGAAAGAACAGTGACATAAAATTTAATAAATAACATGTCTCTTTTTCTTTAAAAAAAAAAAAATTGTCTTACTCTGGCCTGATGGATGAAAGTGCTATTGCACTTTGAATTTGAAAGCATTTTGCTAGCCCCACCTAAGATATTAATGAGACACTGATTGCAATAAATTTAATAGTTTGCTCTTTAAAATGTATAAAATTCAAAGAAACTCTTCAGCAAAGACATCAAAAATCAAAAATTATGTCAGAGTCTTTGATGTAGATCACAGAAGTCAGGTTCCCCATCCTGGACAACAGTACTTCTGCTTATCTTCTTTTAGCCTTTCAACAACACACACATCAACTTTCCTGAACTGTCAAGAATTGGTCAGAATAGATACTTTTCAGAGATATCATTTATTCTCTGTGCTACAAATATTTAAAAAGGATGAACTTTCTATCACTGTATGACCCTAGCTGAGCATGTAATCCAGAGCTCAAAGCAAATAGACATTGATGCATAAGAAACTCCCAGTAGGAATCAGTAATGTTATTAAGATGGGCCTAAGAAAATCACACTATCTAAAGAGCTTATTTAGAATGCGAAATTTGTCAGGTTAAATCCCTTTGAAACAAACAAAGGTAGCTTGATTAATATGCTGACAAACCATCGAGAGAACAGATCCCATATACCAAGACGACTTGGGTGGAAGGTAAAGTGGAATAAGTAAAAATTCTATTTAAAGAAGCCACAGCTAACCAAAAACTAAAGATGTACCAGACATAGAGAGCTACTCACTATGTAGAAGATTCAGGAACAAGAGCTAATACTTGTATCCATTAACCAGATTAAGTGATGCTCAAAATTTCCCCATGCAACTAATGTGTAATCACATCAAAGACTAGCATACAACTGGTGAATGAATCTATTGCCAGTTCTTAGAGTATAGACAGAGAGGCCACTGTCACTCTACTGCTTTTGCAGGAAAACACTGTAAGAGGCACAGAATAAGCACTATGAAGTATGACTTTGATTTTAACTTAGAGGAATTTGAGACAATGCATGTGTTAGTATTGGGACCTTTTGATTCTAGTTCATAAACTAAGGTCTGAAAATTAAGTTAAAACTGAAATTAAATCTTAAAAATGTTTATGATTTGATTAGAAATATTCAGGATGTATATTTTGTATTGTCTTCTTTTTTGAGAATATATCTTAAATGCTCATTATTCATTAAAACAAAAGATTATCAGATCATTAAAAGTTCTTGATTATATTCACTCCAAATAAGGAGTCAAAAGGAAAACTTGATCCTCTCAAATAAATGGTAAATTAACAAAGTGTAAAATCATAAAGCCCATTAAAATTTTAATTTCAGTTACAGAGGTATTTGGCATTACATGCTTACCTGCTTCTAGGAACTCTTCACTTGGGAATCAAAGGAGAGTCCTAAGTAGTTGGTGTATATAACCAAAATTCATTTATCTCCAGGGATTAAAAATAATGTTATAAATAAATCTAGACATGGTTTGTTCTTGCAGATGTGTCAGAATGGCTAAACAAGCTTTGGCAAAGCATACCAAATCTAGCATCTCAAATTTTTGGAAATTGCACAGGAAATTTTGATACTCACAGATCTAGAGAGCAGCTCCTTATTATCAACATTTTCTAGCACATTTCTGTGGTTCTGTTTGGAGACCTGGTAATCTGCATTCTCCTATCTTAAGAACAATTTCAAATTTGATCTCATGTACCTGAATGAGAGAAACCCAAGAATGAAATGCCCAGGTTTGGAAATGTAAATATTATTGCTTAATTGGTAGTTTAATGAACCTAGGATCATAAAAATTTCTTGAGAGGGTTAGTTAATATAACAAATCTTACAGCCCCATATTTGGAGCACAAATCTTTTTAAAAGTTATGCTAATTGTCTTTCAGCCTATGTCAGTTTGCTGTTTGGGTGATGTTTTAACAGAAAACAAAAGGTTGGTTTGTTCCCCACTTGGTATAAATGGATGGCAGTATGTAGAAAAATGCAAATAGATCCAAACCTATCACTCTGCACAAAACTCAAGTTGCTCAAAGACCTCAACCTAAAATCAGTTACCCTGAACTTGATAGAAAAGAAAGTGGGAAATACCCTCTAATACATTGGCACAGGTGACCACTTCCTAAATATAACACCTGTAGCACAGACACTAAGAACAACAATCAGAAAGTGGGACCTCTTGAAACTAAGACAACTTAGTAACAACTGACTCTTGTACTTATGTAAAGCCAAGTACACAGTCATTAAAACAAAACAACAGTCTTTCCTTTAGAAATTTTTATACATAATGCGCCCGCCCTCGCGTGCGCGCGCGCGCGCGCACACACACACACACACACACACACACACACACACACAAACACACACAAACACACACAAACACACAATGTGTTATGCCCAAAGTCATGACCCTGGAGAGACCACCAGAGACAAGGAGGTAGCAGTTGCAAAAGCAAGGTTTATTGAATAGAGACGAGCTAGCTTGTGAACCACTCCAGATGTCCCTTATACCAGAATCATGCAGGAGGGTTGATTAGGACAGCAGTGGGGGGCTCCTTTTATAGCCCGAGGCTGTGAATTGGGTTCAGGTGAGGATAATAGTATGAGTCATTAGCTAATTGGCTCATGCTAGGGGCTTTCCAGACTAGGGTGGGGATGCCCAGTAACAACAGTCAGGCTTTTGATTGGTTAGTACCAAGGTGAAAATCATTTCTATTATTATTATTTCTTCCTGGCATATTTGGGCTAGTATTGTGCAAGGTCCCATAACTCATCCTTGGGGTATGTATGGTCAAGCTGTGCTGTCTCTGTGCCCTGGAATGTCTCCTATGGGGGGGGGGGAAGCCCACCATCAACCCTGGATCTTGCAGCTGGCTCAGGAATGATGGTGGTGTATTTTGACTAGAGCATTTGGGGGTCATTTAGTAGGGCCAGGGTGCTATGGATTCTGCAATCGGAACTTAGGTCATGCTGCCCCTCTGTAAACAGCAGTTTCTAGCTATGGTCTCTGGGAATTGGGTGAGAGACTCTTTCTCAGGGCTCTGTCTGCTTTAGTTCTGCATAGTTCTCTAAAATGGAAGACTCCTTTTAGTCCTGGACTCCACCTGGACCATCCAGGTGTCCAGCTCATTCTCTCCTGGAACTGGGCAAGCTCCAACCAGGAATGTGGAACTGAACTCTGTTTTATCTCTATGGCTACTAGAATACAAAATGGCATTTCTTGAGCTAAATTTACTCTCTTCAAATGTATGTGAGCATTCCATGTACATGGGTGTATTTTTGAAGGCTGGAAGAAGGCATAAAATTGCCTGAAGCAGAAGCTACAAACAATTGTGATCCTCTTAACATAGATTCTGGGAACCAAGCTCTGACAGATCAACAAATACTCCTAACCACTTAGCCCCTGCTCTCATCAACCTCCTATTCCAAATATGCACATTTTTTTCTCATCCAGTTCTTCAGCATAGTTTAACCAAAGTATAAATTAAAATTATTGCTGAATATGAAATAAATCCAAAGTTAAATAAACAAAAGTAATGAGAAATAATGAGAAAATAATGAATTCTTGTTTATGCCCTGAAGCAGTGAATCAAAGAATTTCTCAAACATTCTAGCTCTAGATTGCTGAATCATTAAATAAAAGTCATCACAATTTAAGGCAGGTTTAGGTAGGAGCATCTCTGGGGTATGAAACATCATAACTGAAATATGTAGATATTAAAATCAGACACAGGTAAATGTTTATAAACATATATATATTGAAAACATCAAAGGGTCAATCAGGGAACAACATATTATTTGTAAATCCTCCTTAATGAGATAGGATTTCCTACCATGAAGTCAGGTCAACTACTAATTAGTTCAAAGAACACAGACCTGTCCAGAGAATGAATTATTATTCCCTACAGAAAAGCTTTGGATGCTCAGCTTTTCTTTTCATTGACAAATTTATCAGATAGTTTTCATTTTTTCAAAAGCAAAACCTATGCTTTCTTCCCTAGAGACCACTTAACTTATGGCTCCTAGCATTTGAACTACCCCAATCTTGGTTTGCTTGTCTTACTATCTTCAGATTGCTGAAAAGAAAATTGTCAAACAAATAGAAAACTCTTAAAAACCTCACTCACTGGTCACAAGCTTAAGAAGAGAACTCATAGAAGTGAGGAATATGGAAATATCGTCCATCATGATGAGACAGTTTGGTCAAATCATTCATGACTTCCCTGCAGTGTCTATACTAATTCAGTTAGGAAAGGAAGCAAGAAAACACATGCTATTACCTAACTGTATTATGCATACCAAGTGCATTAAGAAGCATTATAATAAATATTTAAAATAGCTGAAGCTTGCAGTACAATTTCCTGATGATCACGCAATGATGCCATTTAATTATCTAGTCTCACTTAATGAAAACCGGAAGAGGAGCTTTTCAAATTAAAATCTGAAAGGATAATCAAATGATAATTTTCCTTCTGAGTAGAATGAAACTGAGAAATGGAAAAGAACTGTCAGATAAAAAAAAAAAAATTTCCTGTCTTCCAATGTCAGTACATCCCCATCCTTGCTAATGTAAGTGAGGCATTAGAATGCATGCTTTTGCTATATTCCTACCATTTCCACATAAAGGACTATACTAGATTTATATAAACTTGGATTCAAATTAGTAAGAAACATGAAATGGTAATAAAAGATGGAGGAGCGTTTACCTGACCCAGCTGGTGTCATCTCATTCTCTTTCAAATATGGACATTGGAATTCTGTCTGAATCTCCAGGGCAACTTGACAACACTCAAAAGAGTTTGAGAAAAACTCATACTCAGGAATGTAGCTAAATAGTAACATATCTACTCTCAGATACATGTTTATTGTGTGCAAGGAAGGGTGACCAACATGCATCATATATATTATTCATGGTAGTTTCATGAACCATATAAGGGTAGAGGTTAACTGGCAATGCAAAGATAGAGTTTTCAGTAATTATCAATCATGCATGTGATATTTTTTACTTGTCAAACTAAGATTTCTTAAATTTTACTTGGTCTAAATTAAAAAGCTATTATGTCTCCGCTAATAACAGAAACAAGATTCCTGAAATATGTAAAGAAATGCTTGCGGTGTTATATAATAGTGTTTAGACCAACTTTTTAATCTCATATTTGACAGTGGTTGGAATAGCATAAGAACATAATAATAAGAAAACAGAAAAAAATGAGCAAAGCTATAATCCAAGTGAATCTAAAATACTTAATAAAATATTCAACAAGGAGCAGGATGCCTTTTGTTCTCAAGTGATGGAAGGAATCTCTTTAAGAATAGACCATATGTTTGAACATAAAAGATCTAAATAAATTTTAAAAGACTAAAATTATATAACAAATATCATCTTGACACAGTAGAATGAAGCTACAAATTAATGAAGAAAAAAATTTGAAAATTCTCAGAGATGTAGAAATTAACATACTCTTAAATAATGAATAAGTCAAAGCAGAAATCTCAGGAGAAATTTTTAAAAACACTCAAGATAAATGAAAATAAGCCATAGCACCAAAATTCATGGGATGTAGTGAAGGAAATTCTCAAGGGAAATTTACAGCTGTAAACGCCTAAATTAAAAATGAATATGCAAAAGAATAAACTAATTGTTTATTTTAAAGAAGCCACTAACAGAGACTGAAGAAGAGCAGGATTTGGTGAAGGGTGACATTTAAAAAAAGGAAACAATAGAAATTTAAGCATTAATTCCCATCAACAAACAACTGTTAACATCAAAGTGCAAATAAACAATGGTTACAAATGTGAATTAAACCCAATCAAGAAAACAATAAGACAGAAATATAAAACTTGAAGATACAAAAATAACTTCCATAAATAACAGTAGGTTGGGAGAAAGACTAGGAAAATGTCAGGTAAGTGAATGTACTTTCATTTTAGGTGAGAAGAACAAGAAATTTTTCTGATATTAAAAAGGGGAGAAATTGAATATTTTACTGTTGCTTCCATACGCATAAGCTATTGTAACAAATATCACAAATTGTGTGTGGTGATTTAAATGAGATTTTCCCCCATAGCCTTATGTACTTGAGTGTTTTATCCTCCCCATTAGCAAAACTTTTGGTGATGCTGCCACAAGTTGTGGCTTTTAAGGAGGTATTGGTGGGGGGGTGGCTTTGAGTTTTCAAAGACTGGCGCTATTCCCATTTTTCAGGATCCTCCTCTCTCTCTGTCTATCTGTCTATCATCTATCTATCTATCTACCTATCATCTCTGCTCCATTGTTGTGGATTTTTAAAAGAGTTGAGATACCTTCTACTTTTGAAGGTAAAATGGTTCTTTTATTGTATAATGTAGTATCTATGTATTTTGATACCCCATTGTTTTGTGTCTTGTCTCTAGCTGATAAAGTCTTAGGTGTCTTTGATGTTGGAAATTCTGCAAGTGCTGACAGAGTCTGTGAGAGTCCTTTGCCCAACATGAAAATCAAGCAATATTGTGCAAATTTCAACCCAGGAGGACATTTTCTGGTCTAGGTCTTATTTCTGTGCTTGCTGAAAACAAACATTCACCAACAATGGGAAAGCTTTTGAGAGAAACTAATTTTCTTTGGGAAGAGTATTTTCTAACATCAACATAATGTCTCCAGTTGGTATTCAGACATCCTGTGCTAATTGTCCAACTTACATAGTGTTCTAAAGACACTATTGATTCTGTACCAAATTGACTACAAAAGCATCCTGCTGATTAAAAAGAGAAAAAAAAAACTCTACATAACACTCCACATTTAGCATCTTCACACTTTTTGAAATGTATCACTGCACCAGAACATTGCACTTTCAAGTGTCTTTCAGTGTGACTTTGCATGGCTTTCTTTGACTGTTAGACATATATACATTGTACTTTTTGTTTTCTAGTAATAAATAATAAAAGTATAATCTTTGTACTAAATGTTTTATACAAGGAGAAGAGAAAAAAAGCTCATTAAAACAGCAAAAATTAGTAAGTTGCGCAGGTATTTTTCTTTACAAAATATCTGTAACTATATGCATTAGTGAAATGTTAAGTGCCATTTTTTAAGATTTTGTAATTCAAAATTTTCTGGTTTTGACATTGTTTATGATGATTTGATACACTTATCATTTAATATGATTTTTATTTAAATTGAAGAGCTCATTAATATAGTATATTATATAAACTGGATAAAGAACTTGTAAATTTTAAATAAAATATGAAACAAAATAACTTAAAATTTTTCTCTTAAAAGTCACTTTGGTCATTATGTTTGATAACCAGAAAAGGATATTTATCTTTTCTAAGTGATAAAACAGCAATAGAAAAGTAACTAAAACATAATAGTTTATAAACTATGCTTGTATAGAGCAAAGGGAAATTCATTTAGTATTGATTCTTCAATATAATCAATTAAAAAGCAATAACTCTGCAGAAATGAAAGTAAAAATTATTTATCAGTCAGTAAGGAAGAAAACTGTCACTAGACCATTAAAAATTGTTCCTTAAAGTCATCAGAAAGGACAAGCCATTTAAATTGTTTAGGTATACTTAATCACAAGACAGTGTACAGGCATTATGAACTATATATATATCCAAGTCATGAAGGTTTATGTGTCTAACCTAGAAACTCAAAAATCTTCATTCATTTAAATTTCTACTAAACAACTAAAGAAGAGTCTTTCACAATTATTTTATATTGTTTTTATTATAATAAATACAATATTTTTTAAAATTGTATTTTAATATATTTAATATTTAAATTTAAGAACTCATTAAAATAGTGTATTATATAAATTGGATAAAGAACTTGTAAATTTTAAATATTTCTTTAAATATAATTAAATTTAAATATATTTAAAGATATCATGCTATTATCATCAGATGCCATAATATATAACAGTAAAAATAAAAAGAAATTATAGTAGACAATTTAATTTAATAAATTATATCAAATGCAAGAATGCTATAATTATTTATCATTCACATGCACATAATGCAAAGAATGAAAGAAATGCACTAAACAAGCATAGGAATCTATATAAAAAGTAGAGAATAAAGATGTTTCTTAAGTTTTTAGAAGCATCTTAACATATGTTTTGACATTCTTCTACTCTACCATTCAGTAATATCTAAGACCTTTACATTTTAAAATTTCAAATATACGTTTCTCATGGGTTAGTTTAACAAACCTCTCAGATGCTGTGAGATTATGCTTTTGTACACTGTAAATATTTGTCACTGTAAATATTGGTTTAAGAAAGCCCTGATTGGTCAGAATCTAGGCAGACAGGAAGTGTAGATGTGGCAACTAGACAAGATAAATTCTGGGAAGCAGAAGAGCAGAGAAGACACCAACCAGATGCAGAGGAAGTAAGATGAGAATGCTGTACCAAGAAAAGGTAACAAGCCAGGAAGCTAAACATAGACAAGAATCATGAGTCAGTTTAAGAGTAAGAGTTACCAAGTAATAACCCTGAGCCATAGGCTAAATCATTTATAATTAATATAAGCTTTTGTGTGATTATTTGGGACTAAATGCCTGCAAGACTGGCTGGGAGGGACAGAGAAACTTCTGACTATACTCAGATAGCTCCCTCCTTTCCTTCCTTCCTTTCCCCTCCCTCTTCTTCTCTTTCCTTCTTTTCCCTCCCTCCCTCCTTCTTCCCTTGTATTCTTCATCAAGAACTCTCATCACTTTATAGCCATATAACACATCTTTCCATCTTTCTTCCTACTACTCCTTTTCATCTCAATTCACCTCCTCTTCTCTACCTACATTTAACATCAAACTTACTACAATTCTGTTTTCAATCCTATTTGTTGTGTTACTATAGAAGCTAATATCCATCCATTTGTATAGCCTATGATTGCAATTTTATATGAGGGAACTACCAATATACTTAATGCCAGTTTATACTATTTGTTAGTTATTTTTGCTTACACTGCATCAAAAAATCAACTTCACTGAGAAAATTTACCAGAGAAGATTTGGTTATTCTGTCACATTAGCAGCTTCAGGTCATGCTTACTTGATCCCATTACTTTACTCATACTAATGTATAGCACTCTTTTGAGAAGTGTGCATCACAGCAAAGCTACAAGGGGTGATAATCAGGAAACAAGTCTAGATAGGTCAGCATCCCAATCCACACTTAAAGGCACAGCTCAATGACCTACCTTCTCCAAGTAGATCCTCTGCTGAAGCTTCTCATCTCCCAATAGTACTGCCTGCAGCAGAGCAGACTTTTAATAGGAACTCTATTAACTTTGTGGACTATTTAAGATCCAAATCATAACAGCAGTCTTTTAAAATAAACATTACTGTACTTCAATGTTCTTCATATAATCTGATGACACACCTCAATTTTGGAATTTATAATCTTTCCAGTTCTACCCCAAATGAGAGGCCATGGCTGCAGCCTTAATTCAACTTTACAAATCAAGATTGTTACTTTGATATTGCTTCATTACTCACTTAAATTCTAAGTAATTCCCTAAGCATACCCATGATTTAAAGTTAATTTCAGATTAACTTCTGAAATTTTAGTTAAATTGTTTACCATTTTTCACTTGGATTATTATCTTGCGCTACAAATATTTTTCTCTCTCCCTTTGTTCTGAATTGCCTCTAATACTTCTTCCTCAAGCCAAATGATCTGTCCTCGGTAGATATACTAATCACACTGTGATTCCCTCCTACTCGCATCTCAGTGATTTGTCAGCTCTCCTTGGAACAAAGGCTAAACTTAAAATAGTCTGTAAGGAAGTCTGGTCCCATATATTCCTTTTGATTTTTGCCTGTCTTCTTAGCATAGCATTTAGTTAGCCATCCAGTCACACTGAATTTTTCTCAGAATCTTGGAATTGACATGTAATTTTTCTCCCCTGCATTTAAGCATGTGGTTTCCTGGGCTTATAATGTTCTTCCTTATGCTTTAGGATGACAGTTAGTCCTATTCATTCTTTAGGTGTCAGTTTAAATCCTACTTCATTGACTATGTAAAGCTGCATTTTATCTTCTTTTTTGTGTATTTTTGCAACATACCCCGCTCTCCTTTATTACCTGTATTATAAATGAATCTTCTGCTACACTGCAAACTTAAATGACAAGAGATGTGTCTACTTTGTTTCATATCAGACTTAGAACTTGTTAGGCATTCAACCTTGCTTCCTGATTCACAGAGACATTATTCTCTCAATGTCTCTCGCTTTTGCTTATAAAAAATGTATGTCTGCAATGATCTCTGTCATTTTCTTTATTCTCAAAAAACCAGATTGTTCTGTTTGCTTGATATCCTAAGTCAATCATGGGTATCTTGTTCTTAAGTGGTTCTGCCCAGACATTGAGTATTTACTTTATCTCAGCTATTTTTGACATTTTCTTTGCAGGTAAATACCTGAACAACAGAATGCAAACCATACAAACTGTTCAAACTGTCTTGCGGATGGATACCTGTCCTTGAGTTTGTATTTTTACTTTCAGGTTAGAAAGCACTAGACAGTTTTTCATTGCCTACAGCAGAGCTGACCTTTTAATAATTATAAAGTGCCTGCTGTCTTACTGACACCTCATTGTGATCATCATATGCCCTTGATTCCTAAAAGAGGGGAGATCCTTGCCAATAATTCAACTGAACCAAAGATAATGTCTTGTTTAGCAGTTCTCACAATTTGTATGTGTGACCCCTTCAGAAAAACTCTATCTCCAAAAATATTTACATTACAATTCACAAGAGTAGCAAAATTACAGTTATAAAGTATTAAAAAGTAATTATATGATTGGGCATCACCATGACATGAAGAACAGTACTCAGGGGTTACAACAGAAAATTCAGAACCACTGGTCTTGGCAGGCTGTTTTTTTTGTTTTGTTTTGTTCTGTTTTGTTGTTTTTTTGGGGGGGTGTTGTTGATTTTTGTTTGTTGGTTTGTTTGTTTTTTGTGTCACTTGTACTCAAGGCTGAGGTAAAACTCATGTCTACTTGAATCTGTGACTGTGAAAGAATTTACAGGAAGGGACTTTGTAGATATAATCAAGTCAAAGGAGAATCATACTGGCTCAGAATGGGCACAGATCCAGTAAGTTATGACCTTATGAAACAGGAAAACAAAACACAGACACAGGTACATTTATACACACACACACACACACACAATGACCCTATAAAACAGGAAAACAGAGGAGGCAGTGCTGGAGTCATTAATCAGCAAGCCAAGAAATGCCAAAGCCAAGAAATGCCAAGGATTTCAGATAGCTACCAGCTTATAGAAAGAGATTAGGATCCATCCATCTAGGAGTCCTTAGAAAGGATGCAGCCTTGATGATTTCAGACCTCCAGATTCCAAACTGTGAGAAAACTAGTTTGTGTTGTTCAAACACATTTGGATTTTTAAAGTTAGTAAAGTAACTCAGGGAAACAATCTTAAAATCAGGGCAACAGCTTTTGGTAGTTGCTGGACATCTAATTCCGATGATAGGCCAGGCAGTCTGGCTTCCCAAGCATACACAAAGCCGTGGGTTTGCTCTTCCACAGCACAAAGCTAATATTAGTGACTGAACACTATTTGCCTTTGGATATAGTTGTTATGTTATTTTACCCATAGTAGGATACTGTCTTATTTAATTTTATCTAAATCATAGGATACTGAATAAATCACATTTGGGAATTTTTTTATAGTCATGTAAGTCTTAGTAATTGGATTTACTTTAAGGAAGAATACCCTAGGTCACTCCCGAGGTCTGCTTCCCTTTGAGGCCTCTGAGGCAGGTTTCTGGTCCTGCCACTGTTTCTTGGACACAGTTGGTAATGGCATGCTTTAACACAAAGAAGAACCTAGTATTGTCTGTTCTGCTTTCCTGTTCATTTTTAACAAGAACCCTGGAAGGTTTCAAGGCATAGGAAATAAGATACCATATGTAGGTGCAGAAATGATGTGTGTTTCAGCTGCTTCAAGACCCCCAGAGTGTGCTGAACTAATAAGTTCATTTTATTTAGACTGTCTGCTGTGAGACTCACTGCAGCCGTTTATCTTCACCATCATACCATAACTACTCTGCCCGTGGATTCCCTGGAATTTTTATTCTAAAGCAATATACACTTTCATTTGTACACACCACACACACATAAACACACATACACATAAACCACACATACCAGACACACATACATACACACACAAATACACATACACACACAAACGCACACACATACACACCACACATACATACTAAGCCCATTTTTCCCTCACATATCAAAAAACTCACCCACCTAATCATGGTATTGTATCTATATCCACAGAGATTGTGAGTTAATTTAATTTGCACTCAAAAGGGAGATGTAACATTCCCAGTGAAATTAAAAAAAAAAAAAAAAAAAAAAAAAGCTGGTTCAATAGAACAGAACAATGAGATAAGAGACTCTCCTCCCTTTTTTTTTAGGCTATCTGCACTTCTGAATGTTAATAAATTTGGTGGAGGAGGAAAAAACCCTCTGATACTTTGGTTAGAGAGTCAAAGTCAAAAACTACAGAAAAAACTTGTGGGGCAGCAGGACACTTCCTGACAGAATCAAAAGGTCACAGCTCAGGCTTCTTCGCCTACACATGCACGCAGACATCTCTGGAGTGCACTTTAGGAAAATCTTATCAGGAGGAGCAGTGCCAGAAGCAACCCTTGATCTGTGCTGTAGCTGTAATCATCATAATTGCTCTGCTAAAACTAATGAAAAATTAGCCTGGAATTTATCCTTGAAACATTCATAACAAAGTACAAGATTCCTTCCGTTCTGTTAGTCATTAGTCTCTGAAAAAGTATTGTAGGAGAAAATGTCAGCTTAACTCTTTCTTCATACCATGGATCTTCTAAGTTAATATGATGGGAAAATTCAGACACAGCAATTACAGAGATGGGCAAATGACTGAGAAAACAAGTATGTCTGATGAAGAGATATTTCAGGGACTATGATATTCTAATGCAAATGCCACCCTTTTCTAATGCTTTGTTGAAAGGAGATGCTGTTCAGTTGCTGTTGTCAATGTCAGCCAGGAATTGTGGGTGAGCTAGACATCTTGAGCTTACAAGTTTATTTTCACTTTGAAGTGGACGCCTCTGGGAAAAGAGGTAATTATTCTGACACTCTACCTGGATCCCTTAAATAGATAATGTTTCCATCAGTGAGCAGAGCATGTCAACTCAGGTATATGTGTAAGAAAATGATGACCTTGTAGCTGGCACTGTCTTTAAAGTAAAAGAAAGATGACACCATCAAGACAAAAAACAAACAAAATAAACAAAAAGTCAAAAGTAAATTCTGGCCCACAGTGAGACATATTTCATCACTGAGCATTAGTGTTAAAAAATTCTAAAGAAGATAATATTCACTAGGCAATTTATAGGTGAGGTATTGCTTGGTATCCTTGGAAAAATTTAGCTACCACTTGTGTGGGACTTCTGTCATTACCATTAGCAGTTATAAAAGGCTGGTCTCCATATTGAGCACCAAAAGTTAATGGATACTAATCACTAGCAACTGATTATATTAAAAGGTTAATATTTATTAAGGGATTTATGTGAAACACTCACTGATATAAGATATCGAACCATAGCAATTCCTGGAAAGTTGAACTGGTCCATGTAGCAGTAGTGAGTCTGGTCCTTTCTCCAAAAGCAACAAAAAACATACATACAAAAAAAGATGCCGTATACTCAGGCTTAGACTTGCCTGGCCTCCCATACATAGGTCCTCAAAGCAGGCCACACCTTTATGTCAAGATAAATAATGTCTGATCCCCACTAAAGAAGTTCACTTGTCCCTTCTTTCTTCCTAGATTTCATAAAATTGGTATTGACCAGAAAGTGGAAGACTTTTCTTTTCTTTACCCAAGACAAACTTAATCAATGAATAGCCTGAACTTCTCATCAAAAAATAAGGAAGGGTAATGCTACAGCTTTGCTACCAGCTTTAGTAAGAAAAAAAAAAATCACTTACTAACTAACTTAAAGGATATTCTTCTGAAACTCAGTAAGACAGATTTAGTATAATGATTTCTTTTCTAGAATTAAGACTATATATGACACACTTTAGACTTCTCATGCCATGTGTTCCATTGCAAGTTCATCCCATTTTAACCATTTAATATTTTTAAAATAATCCACTTGTCCTGTACCATGTTCAGAGGATGAGCTTCCCCTGACAACAGTTCACATTTTCCACTTTGCTCTTCATCTGGAAAGGTTGGTATTCACAGCTCTTAATTACCTGTTCCCTGGATCCCTTCCTTTGTTGTTTAACATAGTTCATATACTCACTGAAGCTCCAATGTCTCTGCTGACAGTTGAAAACTCAGCAGCTCATATGTTCCTACTACACTCTCTCATCCCCAATAAATTAAACTGAATCTCGGAGTGCTTTCTTGGACTTGTAGTGGTTACAGTTTGTACAGCTCACTTGATAGATAGATGATAGATAGATAGATAGATAGATAGATAGATAAAAAGATAGACAGATGATAGATAGATGGATAGATACATAGATAGATAATCCTAACATCCTTTCTGTGACAGGATTGAGATATGTTTTGGTGGAAAATCAAGTAATAATGAAAGTAAAATATTATTCATCCATAATGAAAGGTAGAATCTTGATGGTGGTACATGGCTACAGTCAGAATCAGGAGTTCAATATTTGCTTCTGATACATAAAGAGGTTGAGGAGTATTACCTGGTATACATGAGGCCATTACTCAAAATAATAAATAGTAAAACAAATAGTTTAAAACCATGTCATTTACAAGAAAGCTGTCTGGGATGAGAGAAGACTGTGTTATTATGTTAAGTGAAATAAGTCAGACACAGAAAGGCAAGTCCCACATGTTCTCTCTCAAATATAGTAACCAAACTAACAAAGCCAACTTGAATATACACAGCCATTTTTAGAGACTGGATAGTGAATTTACTGAGATATTAAGAAGGAGTAGCTTTGATTCCTGTAATATATACAGAATTATTGATAACTAAGATGTGCTAGTGAAAGGTAATAAAAAAATAAATAAAGAACATACCAACCCTCCTATTGTTACAATGTGGAGAAACACAGTTGTCTTTCCCACTTCATAGGAGTCTGGCTTGGCTCAGAGGTCAGCACCTACTTTTATATTTCTGACATTTTTTTTTGCAATGGGCTTTTCCTATTCTTTGCTAGCAATAGGCAAAATATGTCATCAAATAAATGGAGCCTGAAAAAATAATTCAACTACTGCTCACTGTGGTAGAATTAACCAAAGCAATGTATAAGCTTCTTTTACTTCCATTCATGGTAATTCTCAGGTTTTTGTTGTTGTTTTACAATGCCTCACTAGGATAAAGGTCCCATTGTTTATGATATGGTTTTCTTTACAACATCCTTTTGATTGGCAATTTTTTTTCTTCATCTTTTCATTAATTATCTTCATTAGCTGCCTCCAGTCAAGATGTGGGAGAACTGCACTATTCAAGTGTATATTACTAAACATGATTAAGCTAAAAACCTCATTGAATGTTTCTCTGATGGAAACATGGAATGTGTGCCTTAGACTTGTGTTGATATGGGAAGGGGAACTGAGATTATAAACCTTTATAAGTGATTTATTTATTATATATTTATTCTGATTTATTATTTTGAGGTAAGTTTTTCTCAATAGTTCTGGGTGACCTGGCTGAAAGGTCATATTCAGAAATTCTTCTCCTTTAGACTTCCACATCTTGAAATTGTAAATGTGTCTTCCGCACCCAGTGTTCTTGGTCACTTCTTCACTGTGGGTTGTCTGGGATGCACTGATTTTCTGATTCTGTCTTGTTAATTATACAAGCAGCGTAAGCTGAATACTGTAAAAATCATGTTGAATGCACATGTTGTTACTTACTTTTGGAAATCATCTTAAATATGTTGAAATGAGAGGATTAAAGGGTAACTGTAATGGCAGCTACTCAGGAGGCTGAAGCAAGAACAACGTAGCTTCATAGCCAACCTGAGCTATAGAGCAAAATCAATGCCAGATAGAAAACCTCTTATCTGTTGGGAGCCAAAGTCAACTTAGTCATATTTTATAAGTTAGCTCCTATAGCTAGCCAGCAGTCTTTACCCTAGATAGCAATTTACCAGAAGGCTACATCCTTATTGTTTTAGGTAGTTTCCCCTGATTCTCTCAGCTCAGCAGGTAACATCCTCCAGGCCTTCTCCTCTGACCTTCTCAGCTCAGCAGGTGACATCCTCTAGGCCCTCAACTGATAACAGATAGATTTCCATATCAATTCTACCCTGCCTGTTATTTCCTTTCATAGGCTTGCCACATTCTTTTGAATATCCCACCCCTTTCCTCCCAGCTACCTGCATGGCAGAGATTCTGTATAAATATTGGCTGAAACAATAAAGCTTAGAGGAGGAATTGAACAGAGAGATTTGTCTTGTCCTTCTGTTCTTTGTGTTCCTGCCTTCCATTTGTTTCATTCCTAGATTCAGGTCCACGCTGAAGACCCTGCTGGCTGGGGCATTATCAATATCAATCCAGCACTACAGGGAGTATCAGAGGGAAAACTCCAACCTATGGACTCCAGATGCACCCATGAAATCACAAATAATCAACAATTCCACACAAGGATACTGCAGAGAAAGGAAAGGCAAACAAGTTACCACCAAAAATGGCAGGAAATATCAATCAATGGTCATTAATTTCCCTTAATATCAATGGACTCAACTCACCTATAAAACGTCACACACTAACATGATGGATACAACAGAAGCCATCCTTCTGTTGCCTACAAGAAACAAACCTCAACCACAGAGACAGACACAGGCTTAGAGTAAAGGGTTGGGAAAAGATTTTCCAGTCAAATGGTCCTAAGAAACAAGCGGGGGTTGCAATCCTAATATCTAACAAAGTACACTTTAAGCTAAAAGTAATAAAAAGGGACCAAGATGGTCATTACTTATTCATCATAGGAAAAATTGGTCAAGAGGAGATTTCAATCCTGAATATTTATGCCCCTAATATAAGGGAGCCTACTTATGTAAAAGAAACACTACTAAAGCTTGAACCCCACATCAATTCTTACACCCTAATAGTGGGAGACATCACTACCCTACTTTCAACCCTGGATAGGTCAACTAGACAGAGACTCAACAGAGAAATAAAGAGTCTAAAAGAGGTTATGATGCAAATGGATTTAATAGATATTTACAGAAGCTTCCACCCAAATGCAAAGGAATATACATATTTCTCAGTTCCTCATGGAACTTTCTCCAAAATTGATCACATAATTGGTCATAAAACAAATATCAACAGATACAAAAAAATGGAAATAATCCCTTGTAACATACCGGACCACCAGGGCCTAAAGTTAAGAGTTCAACAACATCAAAACCCAAAGAAAGCCAACCAACTCATGGAAACTAAACATCACTCAAATGACCCATCTCTGGGACAAGGAAGAAATTAAGAAAGTAATCAAAGTCTTCCTAGAATTTAATTAAAATGAATCCACAACATATCCAAACTTGTGGGGCACAATGAACACAGTCTTTAGAGGAAAATTCATAGCGCTAAATGCCTACATGAAAAACCTAAAGAAATCCCACACTAGAGACCTAACAGCTAAGCTGAAAACCTTAGAACAATTAGAAGCAAATACACCTAGAAGAGGTAGACTACAGGAAATAATGAAACTTAGAGCTGAAATCAATACAATTGAAACAAAAAGAACAATACAAAGAATAAATGAATCTAAGAGTTGGTTCTTTGAGAAAGTCAACAAGATAGATAAGCCCTTAGCCAAACTAATCAAAACACAGAGAGAGAGTGTCCAAATCAACAAAATCAGAAATGAAAAGGGGGACATAACAACAGACTCCCAGGAAATACAGAGAATTATCAGATCATATTTTGAAAATCTGTTTTCCACAAAAATGGAAAACCTAGAAGAAATGGACAGCTTTCTGTACAGGTACCATCTACCAAAATTAAATGAAGATCAGATCAGTTACACAAACAGGCCTATAACCCTTAAGGAAAATGAAGCTGTCATTAAAAGCCTCCCCAAAAATAAAAGCCCTGGTCCAGATGGTTTGAGTGCCATATTCTACCAGACATTCAAAGAAGAATTACTACCATTAATCCTCAAACTATTTCACACAGTAGAAACTGAAGGAATATTGTCAAATTCCTTTTATGAGGCTACAATTACCCTAATACCCAAGCCACTCAAAGACACAACAAAGGAGAATTACAGACCAATATCCCTCATGAATATTGATACGAAATTCTCAACAAAATTTTGGCAAACCGTATACAACAATGCATAAAAAATACCATCTACCACTACCAAGTAGACTTCATCCCAAAACTGCACTGCGGGGCTGGTTTAACATATGAAAACTGTAAACATTACCCATCATATAAACAAACTAAAGGAACAAAACCCCATGATCATATCCTTAGGTGCTGAAAAAGCCTTTGACAAAATCCAACACTCCTTTATGATTAAAGCCATGGAGAGATCAGGAATATAGGGAGAATATTTAAATATAGTAAAGGCGATTTACAAGAAGCCGTCAGCCAGTATCAAACTTAATGGAGAAAAACTCAAAGCAATCCCACTAAAATCAGGAGCTAGACAAGTATATTCTCTCTCCCCTTGTCTATTCAATATAGTTCTCAAAGTTTTAGCTAAAGCAAAAAGGGAACAAAAAGAGATTAAGGGGATACAAATTGGAAAAGAAGAAGTGATGCTCTCTCTATTTGCAGATGATATGATTGTATACATAAGTGACCCACAAAATTCTTCCAAGGAACTGCTACAGCTGATAAACATCTTCAGCAATGTAGCACGATACAAGATTAACTCAAAGAAATCAGTAGCCCTTCTATACACTAAAGATAGAAGAGCTGAAAAAGAAATAAGGGAAACATTACCCTTCATAATAGCTGCAAATAGTATTAAATACCTTGGAGTAACTATAACCAAAGAAGTAACAGAACTATTTGACAAAAATTTTAAATCATTGAAGAAAGAAATTGAAGAGGATATCAGAAAATGGAAAGCTCTCCCATGTTCCTGGATTGGTAGGAT